>JAVJIF010008648.1:0-245293 GCA_038442645.1 Agave tequilana
TTAAAAACTTACAATGTCGGTTCTCTAATGAACTGATGTAGAAACTCAAAAAAGAAAATTTTGTAAAATTTATGGCGTCAGTTCTCCAACGAACTGACATAGAAGCACACAAAAAATATTTGTAAAAATTTAAGTCGGTTCCGACGTAGAAACTCAAACAAAAAAATAAAACACTTAACACGTCAGTTCTAAAATTGAACCGATATGTATTCCCAAAAAATTAAAAAACTAAAATATCGCCCTCCCAAATTCCCCTCCCCAGATCTCATCTCTCCCTATTAGCCTCCACGACCTTCAGTGCCTCCACGATCTCGTCTCTCCCTCTTAAATGCCTCCACGGCGATGAAGGTGGGATGCACGCAATAGAACCGGAATGCAGTAGGAGCTTAATTTCGAGCAGAGTAACGACAAGCTCCGATTAGAGGGCTCGAGCTCGGTGGCGGTAGAGCTCGTGGTGCTCGGTGGCGATGGAACTCGTGGTGGTGCTCGATGGTGGAGCTCATAGTGGAGCTCGTGGTACTCGGTGGTGGAGCTCGTGGTGCTTGGTTGTGGGAGTTCGATGGTGGAGCTCGTGGTGCTCATTGGTGGAGCTCATTGTGGTGCTCGATAGTGGAGCTCATAGTGCTCGATGGCAGGTGCTTAGTGGTGAAGCTCGTGGTGATGCTCGGTGGTGGATCTCATCGTGGAGCTCGTGGTGATCAGTGGTGGAGCTTGTGGTGCTCGGTGGCCGGTGCTCGATGGTGGAGATCGTGTTTTGTTAATTTTTTAAAAAATAAGATTTTAACATTAGTTTAAAAACCGATTGGTTGATGTTTTATTATTTTATTTAAAAAAATATGGTTTTTCACGTCAGTATAAAACCGAAGTCTTTTCTCCCAACTTACAACACGTCGGCCTCATAGATGTTGGTACATTGTTTAAACCGATGTGGAACCACTTTTTGTTGTAGTACACGTAAAATTGTGGTGTCTTCTTTATTGGAATTGAAGAATATAAAAGCGAATCTTTGAGCTGAATTATGGCAAGATCCGTTGATCGAATCAATTGGATGATGGTTGGAGTGTGTTCTCCTTCCATTGGGGATGAACGTGATATATTCACATATTCAATTCCGACTTCGAATGAATGAGATATTCAAGTCTAAAGATTGCCTAATTCAAAGCCAAATGGGACTAAAGGTAGCTAAAAGCATTTAGTCCCACATTGGCCATGGGATGGAAGTTTGTGGTGTATAAATAGAGAAAATTGAGAACAAAGGGCGTGCCCTTGGGTATTTGGAGTTTTCGCGCGCGAAAAGGAGGGAACTATGCCCGCACATGCAGGCATGCGCGCGCGCCGCCACTGACGGCGGCCGGCCGGTGCCGGTGCCGGGCTCGGGCACGGGTCTGGGTCTGGGTTCGGGTTCGGGTTCCCGGCCTAGTCCTTTTTGAATCCGATCTCGCGGGTATGGGTTGCTCCGCTACCCGAACCAGACCCGCTCCGCTACCCAAACCGCCCACCCGCCAACGGATGTCTGATAACCGTCTGGGCGGTTGGACCGAACGGTTGCGACGGTTCTGTCCGAACCGTCGCAACTGTTGAAATCTAGCGGACGAGAAAGCCCCTCCCGGAGCGCTATAAATAGGGCTCTGATTTTCCTTTCTCAGACACACCAACAGCGAGATCTCTCTCTTTCTCTTTGAGTTCTGATCTGCCTAAAGTGAAATTCGGAGTTCTGAACTGGGCTTTCAGCGTGAAGTAGGAAAGCGAATTCCAAAGAAGATTCTGCGAAATTTGTTCTGAAAGAGGAATCAGAAAATTCAACAGATTCTGTTATAGAATTGTTGTCTGAATCTGGTACTTCTGAAGAAAAATATTCTTCTACCTTCCTTCGTCCTCAACAGTGGGTGCTACTCCAAAGTAAAGGCAAATATTCATCCGAAATTGTCCTTGTACCGCTGCTTCAACGATCCTGTGAAGGTACTGGTTGACTACGGTTCGACCGTACGGTGATTTGGAAGTGCTATCCAAATACCGTGAAGGAGTGTTGTATCTTGGGAGACCAGCGTCCATTATCCCGTTAGCACCAGTGCGGGGGACGTAATTGTCTTAAGGAGATTCGCTCTAAGCGTATCTCACTCCAAATACTGTATAAGTGGATTAAGTCCTTTATACAGGGGATATACTTTACAGCATATCGAGACTGATTTAGATTCAGTCTAATTGGTGTTTAACCAAGGAAGGAAATTGAAAGGTGGTTCTTAAATTAAGGAACGTTCTATTGAACGGAAAACCTCCTACTTGATATTTGCCGACCTGGCCAATTAGATTGTTAATATCTCAGTGATCTTGATTAGTTGTCAGATTGATTCCTGTTAAGCAGAAACCAACAATCTTAAGACAGTTAATATTGAAGTTTCTTACTTCTGTTCTGCTTGAACTTGCAGAAAATGTCTGAGACTAATCAAGATAGTACAAGGAAGGCACCAAACATGCAGCTCCAAGCGTTGATGCCTACTCCACTTCCTAACCCGAAGCCGGAGAAGCCGGGAAAGTTTGACGGTACAGAATTCAAGAGGTGGCAACAGAAGATGCTCTTCTACTTGACCACTCGTCATCTGGCCAAATTCCTGCAGGAAGATCCACCAGAACCCGGAACTGATCGGGACTCAGTCCTTGCAGTCGATGCTTGGACACAAGGTGACTTCCTTTGCCGAAATTATGTTTTAAATAGATTGGATGACTCTTTTTACAATGTCTACAGTCCCATCACAACGACAAAGAAGTTATGGGCCAGTCTTGATAAGAAGTACAAGACTGAGGATGCTGGTACCAAGAAGTTCGTCGTAGGACAATTTTTGGAGTACAAAATGGTGGATAGCAAGACTGTAATCAGTCAAGTGCAAGAGTTCCAACTTATCTTGCACGAGATAGAAGCCGAAGGTATGATTCTTCCTGAAACTTTTCAAGTTGCAACTATCGTGGAGAAACTCCCACCTGGGTGGAGAGACTTCAAGAACTACCTGAAGCACAAGCGAAAGGAGCTAAAGTTGGAAGATCTCATTGTGAGACTTCGTATCGAGGAGGACAACCGCAAGTCCGAGAAAAGGAGCAGCAAGAACTCCTACGAAGCTAAAGCCAATGTGATCGAGGACTCAAAGGGGAAAGCGTCTACTTCTAAAGGCTTAAAGCGGAAGAAGACTTCCCAGGGGTACAAAGGCAAGGCCCAAGACGGCAAAAGCATGCGATTCAAAGGAACCTGCTACATCTGCAATAAAGAAGGGCATAAGGCTAATGAATGTCGCAGCCGTCTCAAAAAGAACAAGAAGAGCCACCCACAGGCGAACATGACCAACCATGAATCACCAAGTCTTTCAGCTGTGGTGTCAGAAGTGAATCTGACAACCAATAACAAGGATTGGTGGGTAGACACTGGAGCTACTCGGCACATCTGCTCGGAGAAATTGTTATTCTCAGAATATCAAAGACTAGAGCAAGATGAGCAACTATTCATGGATAATTCAGCTTCCTCAAAGGTTGAAGGAAAGGGCAAGGTCATCCTGAAGTGGACATCGGGGAAAGAGCTTACTCTTAACGATGTGCTTCATGTTCTAGACATCCGCAAGAATTTGATCTCCGGATCAATACTTAGTAAGAAAGGATTTAGAATAGTTTTTGAATCAGATAAATTTGTACTTACTAAGGGAGGGATGTATGTGGGAAAGGGTTATCTTGTTGATGGACTTTTTAAAGCCAATGTTGCAGTGGTAGATAAAAAGTCTGTGTATTTGTACCCGAAGCTTATAAATAAAGAAAATTCTTCTGTTTATTTGCTTGAGCCTCCTGTTTTATGGCATGCTAGATTAGGACATGTAAATTACAAGTCATTAAAGAACTTGTCTAATCTGGGATATATTCCTAAACTCAACTTGGAAGAAATTCGCAAGTGTGAGATTTGTGTTGAGGCCACGTGGACGAAAAATTCATTTCACTCAATTGATCGAAATACAGAACCTTTAGGGTTAATTCATAGCGATCTGTGTGATTTGAAGTTTATGCCAACTAGAGGTAAAAAGTATTTCATTACTCTTATTGATGACTGTACAAGATACTGTTATGTGTATCTTTTAAACAGTAAGGATGAGGCAATAAATATGTTTATAACATATAAAGCCGAAGTTGAGAATCAACTCAACAAGAAAATCAAGATTCTAAAATCCGATAGAGACGGAGAATATGAATCAAATAATTTTAGTGAGTTATGTGCTAGTTTTGGTATAATACATCAAACAACAGCACCATATACTCCTCAGCAAAATGGAATTGCTGAACGGAAGAACAGAACTTTGAAGGAGATGGTAAATTCCATGCTCGTAAGTTCTGGAGCTCCGCAGAACTTGTGGGGGGGAAGCTCTATTAACTGCAAATTATATTCTAAATAGAGTACCCCACAAGAAACTTGGTCTTATATCATTCGAGTTATGGCATGGAAGGACACCTTCCTACCATTACAAAATGTGGGGGTGCCTTGTAAAGGTACTGGCACCATTACCTAAAAAGACTAAGTTGGGAGCAAAAACTATGGACTGCATATTCATAGGCTATGCCTTGAATAGTAGTGCCTACAGATTTCTGGTTCATAAATCAGAGATACCAGATATTCATGTAAACATGATTATCGAATCTAGACATGCTGTGTTCTTTGAAGACATCTTTCCATACAAACGGGAAGCAGATAAGACTTCTGAGAAAAGAACACACGAGATGGCGTTCAGGGACGAAAGCCCCGAGGAACTAATTGTTAATGCAGAAACTGAACCAAGAAGTCAGAGATCTAGAATCTCAAAATCTTTTGGTCCAGATTTCATAGCATACGCTATTGAAAGCGAGCCTCAAACATTTAAAGAGGCTATGTCAACCCCAGAAGTACAAATGTGGAAAGAAGGTATAAATAGCGAAATAGAATCCATACTAAGTAATCATACTTGGGAATTGGTAAACTTGCCTCCTGGCAGTAAACCAATTGGGTGTAAGTGGATTTTCAAATGAAAATTAAAACCCGATGGATCTATCGATAAGTACAAGGTTAGATTAGTAGCCAAGGGTTATCGACAAAAAGAAGGACTTGACTACTTCGATACTTATTCACCAGTAACAAGATAACGTCCATTCGGATGTTGATTGCAATTGCAGTATTGCATAACTTAGATATTCATCAAATGGATGTCAAGACTGCATTCTTAAATGGTGAATTGGTAAAGTCCTTATACGGTTTAAAGCAGGCTCCAAAACAATGGCATGAGAAATTTGATAGTGTCATGATCAAAGATGGATTCACTATCAATGAATGCGATAAGTGTGTGTACACTAAAACAGTTAGAAATGCATGTATCATTATTTGTCTTTATGTAGACGACATGTTGATACTTGGGACTAATATTGAAATTATTAAGTCCACTAAACGAATGTTATCCAACAGTTTTGATATGAAGGATCTGGGGGTTGCTGATGTAATTGTAGGAATTAAAATCACCAAAACACCAGATGGAACCAGTCTATCTCAATCTCACTATGTGGATAAGATGATAGAAAGATTCAAGGATCATGGGATAAAGGAGAATACAAATCCTTTTCTCCCACACGTCCACCTTCATAAGAATACAGGAACTGGAATACGCCAGTTGGAGTATTCTCAGATTATCGGAAGTCTAATGTATTTGATGAATTGCACTAGACCTGATATTGCTTACGCTGTAAGCAAGTTAAGCAGATACACTAGTAATCCTAGTGATCTACATTGGACCGCTCTACTACGAGTGTTGGGTTACGTATCACATACCAAGGAATATGCCTTGAGATATGGACAGTATCCACCTGTACTTGAAGGATACAGTGATGCTAATTGGATTGCAGATTCTAAGGAATCAAAATCAACTAGCGGATACGTATTTACTCTAGCAGGAGCAGCGATATCTTGAAAATCTTCTAAGCAAACATGTATTGCCTGTTCCACTATGGAATCGGAATTCATAGCCTTAGATAAGGCTGGAGAAGAAGCAGAATGGCTTCGACAATTCTTAGAAGATATACCATTATGGAAAAAGTCAGTGCCCGCTATATGTATACACTGCGATAATCAAGCAGATATATCTAGGGCACAAAATGTTATATACAACCGTAAGTCTAGACATATTCATCGTAGACATAATATCGCGAAGCAGTTGCTCTCAAATGGAATTATCTCTATTGACTTTGTATCGTCAAAAGATAATTTAGCGGATCCGCTTACTAAACGTTTAAGTGGAGAGCGTATAAGCTGCGCATCGAGGGGAATGGGTTTAAAAGCCTAACCTTACCGAGTCAGCTTAATGGAAACCTCACTTAGCGACTGGAGATCCCACGGACTAAGTTCAAGAGGAAAAACTAGTTATGATTGACTCAACAAGTAAGCACTTGGGAGCTTGACTCCAATCCATTCCTAAGGTGCACATAAGTGCTTTTCCACAAGTGGATTAAGGATAAGCTTAACGCTTTTAATGATACTTCTATCTTGTTAATAAACAAGTGGAGTAGAGTAGACTACTCTTAATAGGTCCATCACCTATGTGAGTATAGAGTTGGGTCGGCTCTTTGGGAATTTCTATGGAGGCTGTTATTCCCTAAAGATACTCTCTGAAACCAAGAATGTCCAGGGCTAAAACGGACACAACCGAGAACCAAAGTTGATTTGGAAAGTCACCGTGTGAAGTTTGTTGACTTGGCTTACACTAACGGCTAACAGTTCAAGACCTAGTTCACTGATTAGCCAGTAAGTCCGATAAAGCTTTCGCTATGGAAGGTTCAAGACCTAGTTCACCTATCCTTATGCAGTTTCTTTTCTCAAGTACCTTTCACAATAGAGTCAGTCTCTTTGTGTGTCATTTCCTTGAATCTCTATTCATTGTGGGGATTGTTGGAATTGAAAAATATAAAAGCGAATCTTTGAGCTGAATTATGGCAAGATCCGTTGATCGAATCAATTGGATGATGGTTGGAGTGTGTTCTCCTTCCATTGGGGATGAACGTGGTATATTCACATGTTCAATTCCGACTTCGAATGAATGAGATATTCAAGTCTAAAGATTGCCTAATTCAAAGCCAAATGGGACTAAAGGTAACTAAAAGCATTTAGTCCCACATTGGCCATGGGATGGAAGTTTGTGGTGTATAAATAGAGAAAGTTGAGAACAAAGGGCGTGCCCTTTGGGTACTTGGAGTTTTCGCGCGCGAAAAGGAGGGAACTATGCCCGCACATGCAGGCATGCGCGTGCGCGGCGCCGGCGGCGCCGGTGCCGGGCCGGGCTCGGGCTCGGGTCTGGGTCTGGGTTCGGGTTCGAGTTCCCTACCCGGCCTAGTTCTTTTTGAATCCGGTCTCGCGGGTATGAGTTGCTCCGCTACCCGAACCAGACCCGCTCCGCTCCGCTACCTGATTGGTAGTCAAAATGCATTTTTATCATCATATTTACCATCACATTTTCATATTTATTCATTTAATTCTGCAAAATTATTAATATTTTGTTATTTATTGTGTGCAGGCCTCGAATTATTATTTTAATAATAAATAAAGCTTAATGAAGCCCAAAAGCCCACATTTGAAGCCCAGGTGTAAAAGTGCAAATATCAGATTGTCAAAGTGCAAATATACAAGGGCTAAAGTTGCAATTATTAAAGTTGAGGAAGGATAGAATTCTACCCAACCCTAAACTCTTGCAGGATGAGCATAAAAGCCAAAGATGAGAAGAAAATTCGTTTAAAAGAGATTGGGAGAATTCAAAATCTAGGTAACTTGATTATCAAGTTACATCGAAATCCCAATATGAAGAGCCAGGATCATACTTTCAGAAGCTGGCGCCCACATGGACGGACCAGACGAAGCCACGCGCCAAAGCGCGTGGCCAGAAGCCACAAAAGTGCCGCGGAACCGCGGCAAAACCGCGGCAATCTAGTTGATCCAGAATCCCAGATTTCGTGGGCAAGTTCATCCAGGACTCCTCTGCCTTCTGCACCTATAAATATCCCCTGCAGTGCAACATACAGAGTCGTCCAGAGAAGAGCCAAGGGCCAAAGTTAGGGTTTTAGGTTTTCTTTCCACCTTTGTATATTTTTATTTTCTTTTTGTAAAAGCTGAGAGGAGATGATGTATTCATGGAGGAAGGGATCTGCTTGTACTGATGGTGACAGTCGGTGTAAGTGTTATTTTTCCACCATTGTTTAATAATCGAATCAAGGCTTGTTTTATTTTATTCTTGTATTATTCTAGTTTCTTTTATTCTTATTTTAATCTTGAATCTACTTTCTTCTATTTGTTCTCTAATGTCTTGCCCACCATGAGATCCAACTGCTTCGAGAATACCTAGCCGAAGAAGGAACCTTGACGGCCCAATGGCGATGAACAGGTCTTCATAGCTTGTTTTTCATTTCGTAGAATAGATTAAGAAGGCGGACGATCCCATAAGCCGTGCTTGTACACCTTCCAAGAAAAGGAAAATCATCGCAACGGTTCAAACGGCAAGCAGACTAAAGAGATAAGTTTTCTTTCTTTTTCTTTTCTTTTCTTTTTTGTAGATTAAATACAACTCATCTCCATATTCTTTTCTACCACCCATTGTAAATACCACTTCCTTTCTAACTTAACAAATAAAAATAAAAATTTTAGAGAAACTTGCTTAACGCTTCCATCGCAGTCCCTCCCTGAGGATCACGACCCGCATAGCCCTGCTACCGCGGATTAGAACTGAGACTTGCACATCTATTCTTAAAACTAACATATAATATTTTGTGTGCAGGAAAAATCAGTCAACAAATTGGCGCCGTTGCCGGGGAGGGACGGTAAGTTTATCTCTAAAACAAAAATTTAATTTTTAACTAATTCTTTATTCTTTTCTGTTTGCAGGTTTGGAGAACAGGAAACAGAAACATAGCAGCAGCAGTGGACATATTGCTATTCTGTGCCTCTGCCCTCGAAGGCAGAGCACCAGAACCCACTGTTTTGCCGCGGATCCGCGGCCAGAGCCGCGGAAACGCGGCAACAGTGGTGAATTACTGATCCAAATTTTTGCAGGGTGCTTCAAGTTAAAAATTCTGCTTTCTGCTCTGTTCTGATTTGTTCTGTGATATACCTGTAAATTGCTAATAATTCAACAGTAAATTATTGGTTGTTAAAATAAAATTTGATTAGACGTTTGCATATTAGGCACGTGTCTTTTCAATTATTTTTATTTACTGTTGAAGAGTGCTGGAGGAGCAAGGTACGTACGCATTGCATGTAGAATAGGACTCATCTCTTGGTTGATTTTCTGCTTTGAGTGATTCTTATCTATTTATCTTGTACACTTGCACTAATTCATCTTAAGGGCATAACCCATTAACAAGATAAGGTGGGGATTTCATCACCCTTCCTTAGCCCAAAAATCATATCCCAAGCACTCACTAACCCAAGCCTAACTAAAAAAGAGTAGACGTTGGCCCTAGGGACATCTCGGACTCAATTAGGAGATTATCCTAAGGGGGAACGGTGTTGGAAGTTGACTCCTGCCAAATCAGTGTCTAGGAAGGGGATTGAGGGCCGAAAGCCCGAAGTGTGGTGGTTATTTAATTAAGGAACGTCTTTGACGGAAAACCTCCCACCACTCTTGCCCTGACCTGGCTGATTAACTTGTGGTCAAAGTCTGCACCCAACCTCCTGTGGACGGTCTAACCAGTTAGGAGTCGTCTAGGTCATAGGTCTACCCTAACTTAGGTTAGAATTTTTCTTTTTTGTTTGTTTATTTGTTTGTTGTGTTTGTGTTGGTGTGATATGGCATATAAGAATAATTCCAATTTTAATCCATATTACACCCCTAACTATTATTCGGATATTACCAACCTGGCATACCCTAACTTTGACCAATCTAGTGTGCCGGAATGGTCTTATCCGAATGAGTATAACCCACACCCCCCATCTTATGACTATAATTTCCATAATAATTTCAACTCGTCACAGAGTTTATGGGGTTTCGAGTCCCCCGAGTCTAATTCTCAACCAAATTGTCCTCCATATCCATCTAGTCCACATTCTTCCCAAGATTCATACTCAGATCCACCCATTCAGAATAGAAAACCATCTATCGGGGAAATGATGAGTATGCACGAGTCCAAGCAACAACCACCATCAATCTTAGACATGATGATGCGTGAGTCCACCGATTCACAACTTCATCACGATCTCACTTCCTCTTTCCAAATCCAATTCCAAAAGAGGCTTGAAGCCATGACTCAGGCTAGATTAGCTCGCGAGCATGATTTAGATATGATGGTTCAATCTTTGCGTTCTTACAGTTCGGCAAATTCTGATATCGCTGACCATTCTCTTAGAGCCGACGAACCAAGTTGCTTTGGACAACAAGATTCTATTTCAGTGCCATCATCTGAACTTGCCGAAACTCCAATTCTTGATAATTTGGCAAGTTTTTCCTTTCCTGAAATAGAACTTGAGCATGAATATGATCATGATCTCCCACTTGATGATTCAATTTTATTTCCTGATCCAATAATGACTCCAGTGTCTCCACCTGATTTCACTTCTCCCGAGTCAACATTGGATCCTATTCCAATTCATTATGAAATTGAATCACCCATTTTAGATGATCATATTGAACTTGACCTAGATTCTCACAATCTCTTTACTTCTGAAACTGATTGTACAATTCTGACGGAAGATGTTGACCTTAGTTTTGAAGAATTGTATGGCGATGAGCTAGAATTCCTTAATATTGGAAGTAAAGAGATATCACCCATATTAGGTCACATTCCATTGTGGGAAGAAGATTGTGGACTTGAGTTTCAATTTCTTGACTTGGACCCAATTCTTGAACCTAGCCCGACTCCTGAGCCCTTACTTGATTTGAGCATTTTCCCTGAGTCGGTATTCGTTCCCGCACCTATATTGTCCAAGTCAATAATTCCATCTTTTCATATTCCATTTTGGGACAAGGAGGTTGAGACAATTAACTCTGAAATTTATTATGAAATTTGGAAATTTGATGGGGTGGAAATACTAAAAAATGATTATATATATATTTTAGTGGGTTATGTAAGGAAAGTTTCTGGTGGGTTCCACCAAATTATCTGTTATCTTGATTGGGCCGCATTTCGTGGACCAATTAGACCACCTCCGGAACCACCACCCTAAGGTAATTTTCTGCCTTCCCTTGTTCTATTTCATGCATATATGCATTCATTCATACATTGAGGACAATGCATGAGATAAGTGTGGGGGTGGGCTTTACTAACATACTAACATAGGTAGAAACTAACAAAAATTTGCTAAAAAAAAAAATTTAAAAAAAAATGTTATAAAAAGGAAATATTTTGACTTATTTTTTGAAAGAAATCTAAGTTAGTTTTAAGGATTAGGAAAATCATGATTAGAATTTCTAAAAACTTGGTCAAAATAAATAAATTGTTTAATTTTTAGGTATAGGAGAAGAAATTGAATAATTAATTAGTCTTGATTTTTACCTTAATGAAATTTGCATACCTAATACATATCTAGGATTCTAAGATGAAGACCTTGTGCCTCATATATAAAAAAAAAAAAAAAAAAATTCACCAATTAAGCTGATACATGTGCCTCAAGAAGCATAAGTATTCATGCCTAAAGGTGAGTTCGAAATAAAATAAAGTCCTTAGTTTTGGGGCCTAGTTCACTCGAATTTGAGTCCGCGGGGTGTTTTCTCACCTGGTCCCCTAAAGCCAACCGGTTTGGGAGTCATCGACTTTAAGTTCGCTACATGGGTGGATTAGAAAGCCTAAGAAAACTAAGAAATATAATATATGTATTAACACATCTAATAATCAATTAGTTAGGTATGAGGGCCTCAAGAAGCCTTGATACTTATACGAAAGAAAATTAGATGAGCTATACATGCCAAAAAAAAAAAATATATATTAACACATCTAATAGTCAATTAGTTAGGTATGAGGGCCTCAAGAAGCCTTGATACTTACACGAAAGAAAATTAGATGATGTTATAAAAATAATAAAGAGGCATGAGAGTCCAAGTTAAGGAATTCTTAGATTCACAAGGGTGCGTATGACTTTTGGTAACGAAAAAGACTATATTAGAAATTCAATTTTAATCCTTACCTAAAATGGAAAACAATTGACTTTATAAAGACTAGGTTTGAAGAATGAATAAAAATGATAATCCTAAAACTTATAGACTACTTAGTCTCTTCAATAATAATTCAAATATTTTCCTTTTTATGGATTTTGTGGGTGCAATCCGCTGAAAACCCTCACGAGACAACACTCGTCCTCTAGGGTAACCTAGAGGTTTAACGGCTTGTTGCACGTGCTAAGTGCAATCGTGATTCCTACGAAAGTGAGTTAGGTTAGTTTAACTTTTTCTTTTTCTTTGTTTTTACTCGAGGACGAGCAAAAAGATAAGTGTGGGGGTGTGATTGGTAGTCAAAAATGCATTTTTATCATCATATTTACCATCACATTTTCATATTTATTCATTTAATTCTGCACAATTATTAATATTTTGTTATTTATTGTGTGCAGGCCTCGAATTATTATTTTAATAATAAATAAAGCTTAATGAAGCCCAAAAGCCCACATTTGAAGCCCAGGTGTAAAAGTGCAAATATCAGATTGTCAAAGTGCAAATATACAAGGGCTAAAGTTGCAATTATTAAGTTGAGGGAAGGATAGAATTCTACCCAACCCTAAACTCTTGCAGGATGAGCATAAAAGCCAAAGATGAGAAGAAAATTCGTTTAAAAGAGATTGGGAGAATTCAAAATCTAGGTAACTTGATTATCAAGTTACATCGAAATCCCAATATGAAGAGCCAGGATCATACTTCCAGAAGCTGGCGCCCACATGGACGGACCAGACGAAGCCACGCGCCAAAGCGCGTGGCCAGAAGCCACAAAAGTGCCGCGGAACCGCGGCAAAATCGCGGCAATCTAGTTGATCCAGAATCCCAGATTTCGTGGGCAAGTTCATCCAGGACTCCTCTGCCTTCTGCACCTATAAATATCCCCTGCAGTGCAACGTACAGAGTCGTCCAGAGAAGAGCCAAGGGCCAAAGTTAGGGTTTTTAGGTTTTCTTTCCACCTTTGTATATTTTTTATTTTCTTTTTGTAAAAGCTGAGAGGAAATGATGTATTCATGGAGGAAGGGATCTGCTTGTACTGATGGTGACAGTCGGTGTAAGTGTTATTTTTCCACCATTGTTTAATAATCGAATCAAGGCTTGTTTTATTTTATTCTTGTATTATTCTAGTTTCTTTTATTCTTATTTTAATCTTGAATCTACTTTCTTCTATTTGTTCTCTAATGTCTTGCCCACCATGAGATCCAACTGCTTCGAGAATACCTAGCCGAAGAAGGAACCTTGACGGCCCAATGGCGATGAACAGGTCTTCATAGCTTGTTTTTCATTTCGTAGAATAGATTAAGAAGGCGGACGATCCCATAAGCCGTGCTTGTACACCTTCCAAGAAAAGGGAAATCATCGCAACGGTTCAAACGGCAAGCAGACTAAAGAGATAAGTTTTCTTTCTTTTTCTTTTCTTTTCTTTTTTGTAGATTAAATACTACTCATCTCCATATTCTTTTCTACCACCCATTGTAAATACCACTTCCTTTCTAACTTAACAAATAAAAATAAAAATTTTAGAGAAACTTGCTTAACGCTTCCATCGCAGTTCCTCCCTGAGGATCACGACCCGCATAGCCCTGCTACCGCGGATTAGAACTGAGACTTGCACATCTATTCTTAAAACTAACATATAATATTTTGTGTGCAGGAAAAATCAGTCAACACTACCCAAACCGCCCGCCCCCCAACGGATGTCTGAAAACCGTCTTGGGCGGTTGGACCGTTGGGCGGTTGGACCGAACGGTTGCGACGGTTCTGTCCGAACCGTCGCAACTGTTGAAATCTGGCAGACGAGAAAGCCCCTCCCGGAGCGCTATAAATAGCGCTCCGATTTCCCTTTCTCAGACACACCAACAGCGAGATCTCTCTCTCTCTCTCTCTCTTTGAGTTCTGTTCTGCCTGAAGTGAAATTCGGAGTTCTGAGCTGGTTTCAGCGTGAAGTAGGAAAGCGACTTCCAAAGAAGATTCTGCGAAATTTGTTCTGAAAGAGGAATCAGAAAATTCAACAGATTCTGTTATAGAATTGTTGTCTGAATCTGGTACTTCTGAAGAAAAATATTCTTCAACCTTCCTTCGTCCTCAACAGTGGGTGCTACTCCAAAGTAAAGGCAAATATTCATCCGAAATTGTCCTTGTACCGCTGCTTCAACGATCCTGTGAAGGTACTGGTTGACTACGGTTCGACCGTACGGTGATTTGGAAGTGCTATCCAAATCCCGTGAAGAAGTGTTGTATCTTGGGAGACCAGCGTCCATTATCCCGTTAGCACCAGTGCGGGGGACGTAATTGTCTTAAGGAGATTCGCTCTAAGCGTACCTCACCCCAAATACTGTATAAGTGAATTAAGTCCTTTATACAGGGGATATACTTTACAGTATATCGAGACTGATTTAGATTCAGTCTAATTGGTGTTTAACCAAGGAAGAAAATTAAAAGGTGGTTCTTAAATTAAGGAACGTTCTATTGAACGGAAAACCTCCCACCTGATATTTGCCGACCTGGCCAATTAGATTGTTGATATCTCAGTGATCTTGATGTTGGCCCAATGGCCTTCCACTCTAGTTTTGATGATGATCAACACTCATGTAGTTATGTTTACTAATATTCTTGTGTTTTTAAGTTTCAGATCATTAACAGGATATTAGTTGGTGATTAGCTTCAACAAGATGTTTAGAAGCTTATCATGATGATTCCGGTGCCAAAGCTTAAAGATCATACCTTTGCACTTGGAGAATCACGGAGTTTTGGAGCAAGTCTACTTGAAGATGAAGATCATCAAGAAGACTTAGGTATCTAGTTTAGATTATGAGTTTTAGATCCATGTGTAAAGCTTAGTTTAGTTGATATGCTCAAGTGCACAAAACACACACGTTTTATGATTTGGTATTTAGTTTTCATGAATAATAGATCAAAACAAGTTTACATATGTTATATGTATAGTAGATGTTTTCTATTTATACATACATGCTTTAACTTGGTAAACAAACTTATTTTGACTATCCTATTCATGTTTTGGAAAAATCAAGTTTGACAAAAATACAGGATTTGTTTTTGATAAAATTTGCAAGACACAAAAATGAATTGATATGTTGATATATTGTCTTGAAATTTTTATCACAGGTTTATGTTTCAATATAAAATGACAAAACAATTTTTATGGAATTTTCAGAAAAGAAAAAAGATTTTTATAAAATATTTTTTCCAAAAATTCTGACCTTGATTTGTGCTGACAGGCTGGTCGGTCGACCGTGTCGGTCGACCGCACCAAGGGGCCGGTCGACCGACCCGGTCGACCGACGTGCACAGACGTGCACGTCTGTTAGGCACAGATCCGGTCGACCGGGTCGGTCGACCGATGTGAGAGTTCTGCTCTCTGGAAGTTTTCGGTCGACCGGGCCGGTCGACCGATAGTGCCCAACGGTCATATTTCTGACCGTTGGCGGTCGACCGGGCCGGTCGACCGGTGGCTGTCAGAACTGCCACATCAGCCTAACGGCTAGTTTTCTGTTTTGGCCTATATAAACCCCATTCCTTTGGGATTTTGGCTAAGGTTTTCAAGAGGAAAATTTACAGTTTTCTGAAGAGTTTAAAAGAGTTTTTAAAAGAGTTTAAGTGCTAAAAAGATTTAATCTTTATTTGTTTTGTGTTTTTGGAAAATCAAAGAAAATAGGATTTGGATATTTGTGTTGATTTCATTCTATATCTTTTGGCAAGAATTTTCTCAAGTATTTTTCTTTGTTGCTTGTTTCCAAAATACTTAGTTTCCACTTGAGCTATATCTTCTATCCTAAGTTATTGGGATCTTTGTTTTGTGTGGAAAAAGAAAAGAGAAAAAGAAAGAAAAGAGAAGTTTGTGGTTGTGGAACCACTTGTTGTAAACCCTCCTTGCTTTTGTGAATCCCTCTTCGGTAGAGGTGATCGGAGTGGTATTGTGATTGGTTTGTGAGCCTCTTAGGTAGAGGTGGTTGTTGTATTTGGCTACGGGCCGTATCCCTCTTCGGTAGAGGTGGATTGTGGTTGTATAGCCTCGGTGGCTTTGTAAGGTTGAGAGAGGAGTTTGGTACTCCTATAGTGGATTGGGAAATCCTACACGGTGGTGTAGGCGGGGATGTAGAGCTAGGGGCTCGAACCTCGAAACACATCTTGGTCTTTGCGTTTGATCCAATTTCTCTCAACTCTACTCTTTTTACATTTATGCAAGCATCATCCATTCATATCATCATATATACTTGTTTGTGTTTTGAGCATTGTTTCATATTGCCTTGCATATATTTCTATTGCAATTCATCTATACTTGCTTGGCTTAATTGTGTGCATTGTATTACTATATCCTTGATTGCTTGGATTGCTTGTGTGTGTGTTTCATCATAGCATTTCATTCTTTACTTGTTCGATCATATCTCATACAACACGGTTGCATTGCGCACCTCTAACCCATTCAAGGGGAATTGGGAGGAAGGAGTTCAGAACCTCAAAAGGGGTATTCGGCTCTTAGTCGTGTTTTGAGAGATCGTTGCATCACTCATATTCACTTAAGTTTAAAAAGATCATTAGATTAGCATTTACACCTATTCACCCCCCTCTAGGTGTATTTCAATTGGTATCAGAGCTAGTGCTCCTGATATTAGGCTTAACATCCTAGGAGTGATCCATTTGCTTGCTAATCTCTTTTGCATTTGCTTGTTTGCACACATTTAGTTTATACCATGGACTTCATGACCCCACCTATGTATGACCCTTCCAACATTCATGTTTGGAAGATTAGGATGACTGTTTATTTACAAACCCTAGGTCATAAAATTTATCTTGCTATTACCAAGGAATCCTTCCTTAGTGATTGCAATCATATAGGGGCCAATGCACAAGCCCTAAAGGCTATTAGAAGCACTTTACCTAAAGATTATCTTATGCGTGTTTCTAATATTGATTCCGCTTTTGCAGTGTGGAATCTATTGTCAACTACAACCACCACCTCCGAGCTTCAAGCACAAATCCAAAGGGAAGAGGAATCTAGTGGAGAGTCCGAATCTCAATGCTACATGGTCCAAGGGAATGACTCCCTTGAGGTACAATCGGAAACCCACTTAGATAGTGATGATGCTAGTTCTTCATGTGATGATATTGTTGATCCCCATGCCTTAAATGAAGAACTATCTATTGTTTGTGAAAAATTAATAGAAAAATATAAGATTTTGAAAAAGAAAAGTCTAAAAATTGAAAAAGAAAATATTTGTTTGCATTCTAGACTTGACATTGTTTTGCAAGAGAAAGAGGAGGTTTCTAATGAAAGGGACTCATTGAAATCTCAACTTGATCTTGCACTTAAAGAAAATAACTTTTTGAAAAATAAAAATGATTGCCATGTTCTTTTGAAGAAAAATGAAACGTTAACTTCAAAAGTTGAATGTGTTTTAAAAGAAAATGATTCTTTGAAAAGAGAAATTGAGTTCATTTCGAAAGAATTAGAAATTTGTTTGAATAAGAATAATTCTTTGAAAAATGATATGTCTTCTCATGTTTGCCATGCTAGGGTAGTATCACACACTTCACCTATTGCATGCCACACCTCTTCTTCTATCAACAATGATATATCCATGCTTAAGAAGAAGGTAGATTGTTTGGGCTCCACTATGAGCCAATGTGCCATGAACCATTCACGGTTGGAAACCTTGGTTCGAAAGAAACAAGTTCCATCTTCTGTGCATGCACACCCTCCACGGCATACACATGCTCCTCACGGACACCATCACACGTATGCTCATGTGTACACATGTACACATTGTGGTCGAAAAGGCCATCTTGCTAAATTTTGCTATGATCGTTTACATGTTGAGAATTTAGCAAAGAAATTTGTTTGGGTTAGAAATGAGACTAACCCCCATGGACCCAATAAGAGATGGGTACCAAAGACCACCCCTCCTATTTTTGATGTAGGTGTGGGCTCTCACATGACGTGAGAGTGATGACACCTTGGAGTGGATGCGTTCCGGACTTAAAGGAAATCTATTGGATGCATCACTTTCAAGGGAAAAGATGGTGGAGAGGACCACCAAGTTTTGGAGACAAGGAGGTTGCTTTCTAGGTTTTGGTAACAATTCCTAACTCCTTATTATTTGTTTACATGCTTTCCATTTCATTGTTTATAGCATGTTTTTGATGTCTATGGATTAGTATGTTCATTCCATGTTTATTAGATCCTTGACATACATGTATAGTATTTGAGACACACATGCTTATATGAACTCATATTTAGTATTCTCACCTTATGTTTAAGCTATAATGTACATCATGAATCTAATACATGTGAATTTACATATTAATCATGTTTTAGCTTTTTCATGATGATTTTTTTCTAGTTTTTGTACTTCATGTGGTATACACTAGTTTAGATGTAGATATTATCAAAACTTGCATATATACATGTACACATAGTGAGAACAAATTGACTTATATATGTTTTGCACCTCATGCTCATTTGTA
This sequence comes from Agave tequilana, assembly GCA_038442645.1. Classification (NCBI taxonomy): domain Eukaryota; kingdom Viridiplantae; phylum Streptophyta; class Magnoliopsida; order Asparagales; family Asparagaceae; genus Agave; species Agave tequilana. The sequence continues at coordinate 18,654 of JAVJIF010008648.1, forward strand.
CCCACTATATGCACTTGTATAAGCTAGTTTTGAGGATTCTTCCATTTATACTTGTCATACCTATTTTCATGATTTTACTTCATGTATATGTATTTTGAATTCAAACCTAATAAATATACATGTATACCCATAGAGTCTTTTGCCTTCATGCAATTACTTTTAAATAGACTCGTTTATGATTGGGATATGTATGTACATTGTTAGATTTGGATGAATCATACATATACCTAGAAGCTTTGTTCAAATAAAAGAATTTTGATGAATTTGTGTGAGTTTCGTTTTAGCAAAATGATATTCGTGTTTGTCTTGTGCTTAATGATTTGATTACATGTTTAGATGTTAGTTCTCATTAAGACGAGGATTCATATTTTTACATAAAATGGGACACAAATAAATCTATATATGTTGGGTTGAATGCTTATTTGTTCCCATTAGATGTGTGAATATAGTCTAGTTTTGATGATCCATACATTTTAGACTTGTATTCATATTTTTGGATTTATATGAGTTTTGGTTTCATGTATATGTTTATTTTGCCAAAACATTAAGATATACATGTATAGCCCTTGAGTCATTTGCCTTCAATGCAAAATCTATTTATGGACTCAATTGTGTTTAGGGATATGTATGTATACTTAGTGTAGTGACAATTCATACATATACCATGAAATAAAATTTGATTGTTTAATGAAAATTTGATTTTTCATGTTTGATGTATTTATGTTTAACTTCATGTATATGTCTATCTAGTTCAAACTAATCTTATACATATACATCCTTTTTGAGCCACGTGCCTTAATGCATATATCTTGTGGACTCTTTATGTTTTGGATATGTATGTATACGTTAGTTTGTATTAGACATACATATGCCTTGAAGATTAGATAGTTTTGATGATTTCGTGTTTTTAAGGAATAATTGAGCTTAATGAAATATTTTTCATGATTTTGATCTTCACATATTATTTGTACACTCATATCTATTGCTCATGTTTTGTTTCTCATGAGTTATGCTTTATTGATTAGAGTGATGATTATCATGTGATTTTCATGCTTTATGAAAAATAACTTTGTTTTATTCCTTACTTGAAGGACTTCGTACTAGTTAACAAGTTTTCCATTTAACTAGTTGCGGTGTTCTTCATTTTGGTAGAGATTTTCAAACAAACCATATTTTCAATCTATTTTTGAAAACCCCTACCATCTAAGGGCGGTAGGATGGGAGATCATGTTCATGTATGCCCTAAATTGAAAATCTTTAAAACTTGAATTATGATTGGGTGGTAGATGATATGAGATATACACATGCTTTTATTGTTATGTCAATTGGTATCATTGAACTTTTTCAATTGGTATCATTTTGACCTTTTTGTATACTCATATGTTTATTGTGTATGTATGTTTTCATTTGGTATCATCTATTGGTGATTGATACTCATTTCATTTCATACACATATACTTGTTTTATTTGTGCCTACTATATTCCTATATCTTAGAGCACAAATAGTTGTTTATGCTAGTGCTTGAGTTTCAATTTGTTTCAATTGACTACTTTTAAATTGGTATCAAGACTATGCATGATTTTAGTTTGTATTTCATAAAGGGGGAGAAAATTTGATTTTGTATTTTAATTGGTATTTGTACTCCCACTCTTTATGATTAAAAGTTGTTATTTTAATTATATGATATCAACATCAAATTTGGTTAAATATATTTAAAATGAATAATTTTTACAATTGGTATCATATTTGAGAAATTCAAAATTTGGTATGTTTAATTACAATTGGTATCTAAAAAAAAAAAAAAAAAAAAATTTGTTTTAAAGAAAATATTCAAAGTTTTGATTTGTATTTCCTATATGCAAGGAGAGCTTAACATCTCTCTTACATATAGATTCATGTTGAGTATATTATAAATTGAGGAGATTGACAACTCTTCTTTATATGATATACGTGTGTAGGGGGAGCTTCACATCTCCTCTTATGCATTACATAATATGTGTTATGTGAATTGGGGCTTGTCATCCCTTCTTCATGTAATGCATATGTGTAGGGAAGCTAACTTAGCGTCTTCCTCTTCATGAATGTATATAGCATATAACATATATTGATTCTTGTTTATTGGTATCAAGATGCTTCATTGACATATTTTTTAATTGATATCATGTTTGTAGTCACCCCTTATTGATTTTGTTTTTTGTTTTAAACAAAAAGGGGGAGAACATTGTTTGTATTATTTTGATTGACAAAAAGGGGAAGAAAGATTTTTACCCCTCGTTTTATCTATGGTTTTGATTACCCCTTTGTTGATGATTGACAAAAAGGGGGAGAAGAATTTGAGTTTTGTTTTTATATATGCATAATTGTGTTTTTGCATATACCAAGTTCATGCATAGGGATAAATAATAAGATATGATGCATGCTTTTGTTTAGTATCATGTGCTTTCATTGCTTATATATCATGTTTATTGTGATGCATGAGTTAAGGGGGAGCTTCTTTGAAGCTTAACTTTAATCCATGCATATATAACTCCATGAGTTTTGTCATCATCAAAAAGGGGGAGATTGTTGGCCCAATGGCCTTCCACTCTAGTTTTGATGATGATCAACACTCATGTAGTTATGTTTACTAATATTCTTGTGTTTCTAAGTTTCAGATCATTAACAGGATATTAGTTGGTGATTAGCTTCAACAAGATGTTTAGAAGCTTATCATGATGATTCCGGTGCCAAAGCTTAAAGATCATACCTTTGCACTTGGAGAATCACGGAGTTTTGGAGCAAGTCTACTTGAAGATGAAGATCATCAAGAAGACTTAGGTATCTAGTTTAGATTATGAGTTTTAGATCCATGTGTAAAGCTTAGTTTAGTTGATATGCTCAAGTGCACAAAACACACACGTTTTATGATTTGGTATTTGGTTTTCATGAATAATAGATCAAAACAAGTTTACATATGTTATATGTATAGTAGATGTTTTCTATTTATACATACATGCTTTAACTTGGTAAACAAACTTATTTTGACTATCCTATTCATGTTTAGGAAAAATCAAGTTTGACAAAAATACAGGATTTGTTTTTGATAAAATTTGCAAGACACAAAAATGAATTGATATGTTGATATATTGTCTTGAAATTTTTATCACAGGTTTATGTTTCAATATAAAATGACAAAACAATTTTTATGGAATTTTCAGAAAAGAAAAAAGATTTTTATAAAATATTTTTTCCAAAAATTCTGACCTTGATTTGTGCTGACAGGCTGGTCGGTCGACCGTGTCGGTCGACCGCACCAAGGGGCCGGTCGACCGACCCGGTCGACCGACGTGCACAGACGTGCACGTCTGTTAGGCACAGATCCGGTCGACCGGGTCGGTCGACCGATGTGAGAGTTCTGCTCTCTGAAAGTTTTCGGTCGACCGGGCCGGTTGACCGATAGTGCCCAACGGTCATATTTCTGACCGTTGGCGGTCGACCGGGCCGGTCGACCGGTGGCTGTCAGAACTGCCACATCAGCCTAACGGCTAGTTTTCTGTTTTGGCCTATATAAACCCATTCCTTTGGGATTTTGGCTAAGGTTTTCAAGAGGAAAATTTACAGTTTTCTGAAGAGTTTAAAAGAGTTTTTAAAAGAGTTTAAGTGCTAAAAAGATTTAATCTTTATTTGTTTTGTGTTTTTGGAAAATCAAAGAAAATAGGATTTGGGATATTTGTGTTGATTTTCATTCTATATCTTTTGGCAAGAATTTTTCCAAGTATTTTTCTTTGTTGCTTGTTTCCAAAACACTTAGTTTCCACTTGAGCTATATCTTCTATCCTAAGTTATTGGGATCTTTGTTTTGTGTGGAAAAAGAAAAGAGAAAAAGAAAGAAAAGAGAAGTTTGTGGTTGTGGAACCACTTGTTGTAAACCCTTGCTTTTGTGAATCCCTCTTCGGTAGAGGTGATCGGAGTGGTATTGTGATTGGTTTGTGAGCCTCTTAGGTAGAGGTGGTTGTTGTATTTGGCTACGGGCCGTATCCCTCTTCGGTAGAGGTGGATTGTGGTTGTATAGCCTCGGTGGCTTTGTAAGGTTGAGAGAGGAGTTTGGTACTCCAATAGTGGATTGGAAATCCTACACGGTGGTGTAGGCGGGGATGTAGAGCTAGGGGCTCGAACCTCGAAACACATCTTGGTCTTTGCGTTTGATCCAATTTCTCTCAACTCTACTCTTATTACATTTGTGCAAGCATCATCCATTCATATCATCATATATACTTGTTTGTGTTTTGAGCATTGTTTCATATTGCCTTGCATATATTTCTATTGCAATTCATCTATACTTGCTTGGCTTAATTGTGTGCATTGTATTGCTATATCCTTGATTGCTTGGATTGCTTGTGTGTGTGTTTCATCATATCATTTCATTCTTTACTTGTTCGATCATATCTCATACAACACGGTTGCATTGCGCACCTCTAACCCATTCAAGGGGAATTGGGAGGAAGGAGTTCAGAACCTCGAAAGGGGTATTCGGCTCTTAGTCGTGTTTTGAGAGATCGTTGCATCACTCATATTCACTTAAGTTTAAAAAGATCATTAGATTAGCATTTACACCTATTCACCCCCCCCCTCTAGGTGTATTTCACTTGATTAGTTGTCAGATTGATTCCTGTTAAGCAGAACCAACATTCTTCTTATGTGTGTTTTCTCTATATTGTGTACTAGGGTTTGATCTCGCGGCTAGTAGAGATCGAAATTGGGGAGGCTCCGTTCCCCAACAAGTGGTATCAGAGCCATGCCTTGAACTTAGTCATGTGTGTGTTGTTGTTCGATCCCCCAGGACGTAAAAAGCGCAGTAGACCTCTGTAAAGCTAGTTGGGCTGTCGAAAATTTGGCAGCAGTGTTTATGCTTCGTAAGGTGTGCGCCTCGAACGCGGTGAAGATGAGTAACATGCTGCAATTTATGCTTCATGTAAGGCGTGTGTACCCCCAACACAGTGAAGAGGGTCTCAACTGAGCATATGGTCTTTCAGGTGTGAAGATGATCTTTCAGGTGTGAAAATGAGCATAAAGGAAGACTCTTTGTTCGAGGGGAGATTGTTGAGCGGAAGCGTGGTGAATGCCGAACAAATAGTCTCACATCGGCTAGACATGGGGATGACCTTGGGTATATAAGGATTTGGGCAATTTCACCTAGAAGGCTAATCTTTTGACATGATGCTTCAAGTCCTTACAGTTGGGGCATAGAGTTGAGTTGAGATGTTAGAGGATCAAATAAAAATAAATAAAAGGCTTTAAAAAAATAAGGTAAAAAAGAAAATCCCAATTGGTTTGGGTTGGGATCATTTCAGGTTCATACTTACACAGCTACACGATATCTGAGAATCGTTTTCTTTTAAATAAAAGCCATAGCTTGAATTGAGACACCTCATAATTCAACTTTATTTCGTTATCAAGAAAATTTTCTTTTCTTAACAAAGATCACTTGAATTTGAGACTTATAATTCAACTCCATGTTGTTATGATTTATAATAAACTTATATGGCTTTTATGCAATAGTAACTTCTGTAACCATGGAAGAAATTATCAAATTAACTTGAGAGGACCCACAAAAGTAAAAGAGTCCTGCTACACAAGGAACCAATTGCTTTTGTTTTGGGATTCTCCATCATGGAGTAATGTTTAAGGTACGAGGCTGATGAAGACTTTTCTCTCTTGAACTTGAATGAACCGGGGGTCAACGTAGATGATGCATACAAACTGGAGGTGCCACGGATTATCCGTAGATATTCGCATTCGAATCCGTCTCCAACCCAGATATAGTATCATTTTTTCACATTCGTCAATATTCGTATCCGTATCCATATTCAAAGGTTAGGTGAGAAAACAGATATGGTAAAAAGAAATATCCTATCCGTATCCGATCCGATATCCAAAAGTTGAATTCTTGACAATGATATCCGTATGGAAGAGACAATTCTCAATAGAATGAGGCAATTAATTTTGATATTTTGAGTTGGTGAAAAGTAATAGTGGAAAGTATCTGATTTTTGTAAGGTAGCATGAGATATTTTGAATATTTTGACATCAATCGTGGCATTCGAATCGACATTTAGCACTGGAGGTCGTGTAATCCATTGCTATAGAAGCCGAATGATAATAGATACAATAGAAGTATTGATATGTACACAATAATATCATAGTCTGTATCATATTTAATGTTATTGTAAATGAGATAAAACATAATATAAGTTTATCCATTTAGTTTATCTTTAATCGTATCCATTTTTGCATATCCGATTAGTATTTGTATCTGATCCGCTAATATCTGCTCAATATCCGATATTCGATTTTGGCGGACACGGATATTATTTTTTCACATACGTCAATATTCGTATACATATTCACATCCGAAGGTTGGGTGCGGATACAGATATGATAAAGACAATATCCGATCCGCATCCACTCTAATGGTACCCTTAATAGAAACTACATCCTTGATTGAATAATAGAATGATGAATATGTAGCACTAAAACAGGTGAAACAGACGTTGAAACAATGTTTGTTTCACCTACATCGTTCTAAATAGGTGAAACAAACACCGTTTCAGTATTTGTTTCACCTATTTCAGTGTTACATATTCATCATTCTATTATTCAATCAAGAGCAAAGCTTTTATGCATCATCTAAATTGGACTCTGGGTCATTCAATTTCGAAAGAGAAATCTTTAAAAACGTCCTACCTTAATGTAGGATGTCTAAAAGTCACTAAAGATAAGCCATCAGACGCGAGTCTTATTTCAATACGAGGGTCGCATTTCGGCTAAAAACGCGGACCTCGCGTCCAAAAAAGCACAAAGACTTCAGAGGTGGGCCTGAGTAAACCTGCGTTCGACGCGAGTCTGAGTGGCTCCACGTCTCATCCAACGCCAATCTGAGTAACTCCACGTCCCATATCAAGCGTGGGTCAGAACAAGTTGGCTCCACTTCAGATGGGGTCTGAGAAACCCTACGTCTCGCTTCAGACGCGAGTCTGAGTAACTCTGCATTCTAACTGAGACGCCCGCGTATATAACAAGCAACGCAAAGTCCACATTCAGCGCGAGACCCGCGTTTCTGTTTTAACTTGATGTGAATCGAATGGCAAGTGCACCAATCGTTTACAAGTAATAAAGTAATAGAGCAGAGTGTTGAACCCACGAGGATTGTTATCTAATTAATTACCAATGGTGTATTAACTCAAAGTTTTATTTGAAGGTAAGATGTAGATTTGAAAGTGAAATAAACAAGTAAGATGTTGGCTTTGAATAGAAAAATCATTAGGCCAATTGATTTCAACAATTAATAATCTGAATTAATAAGTTAATTGTACTAGTAACTACATATTACTCATGTTAACAATCGAAAGTCCCTATCTTAACTAATATTCTCCTTCAAGCAATATTAATTCTAACCTCTAATACAAGAACCTACAATCTCTTGATCTAGTAGATTTACAAGTTAGAGGAAGCATTAAGCACAGTAGATTTTTCTATAAGATTGCACAACTTTTACGTCTCAACTTATCAAGTTATGATTTCTATTCTCATGAAGCATTGCTAAATTATTCTCTCGGTCTAAAACCTAACTTTCTATATAATTGTGCACATCAATTAATAACATGAAGAACGAGAATAAAAACTAAACATGCATAGAATCTAACATGAAGAACGGGGTAGTAACATAGAACTAACACAAAACAATAAGATTAAATCTTCATAATAATTGTCTACATCATTGCCCTAGTTATGGAGATTTAGTTCACGATAAATAAATTGTAAAACAAAACAATAAACATGATTTCTATCTTCATATTAAATTAAAAGAGAAAGGGAAAGGATAACACCAATTTGAGGATCACGTCTAATCCTTAGTTACCGCTTCTCCTCTGATCTTCTTCTTCTAAAACACCAGAATTTCTTCTCCAAAAGCCAGAATTTTATATAAGAAAGATAAAAAAATAAAACCTAAATTATAAAGGTTGTTTTTTATTTTTGTTGATGACATTATCGAGAGATGCTCTTGATTACATGAGATTGCAGCTCTTTATATAGACCTCAAAACCAATTACAATCAGGAAAACATTAGGACTTCTAATCCAACTTCAGTTTAGTGTGCAAATTCAATCCTGAATTGATCTGCAGACAACTGATGTTGATTGCTGAAGATGGCTTGACAAACGATTGAATTAGGAAATAGTGTGAACAAAAAAAATTGTAGCCCTTTAAGTCTTCTTTCCAGATCATCTTGAATCATCAGAATTATCTGTAGCAAAATTTATGATCAAAATATTAAAAAGTGTCCAATCTGAATCTGAAACAGATTTCTAATCTCTGTTGAACAGTAGACGGCTGCTTGGCCGAAAATTCGGCTACCCAACTGAACTTTCACTTGATTTGACCTCAAACTTTTATTGGATACTTTTTCATATTTTATAGACTCTTTTTGTCAAGTCTATTAGGTCTTTGGATGTCTGTATTTTGAAATATACTACTGTAATTATCTCTTTAACCTCGATTACTTTTTTTTATCTCTTTTCTCTAATTTGTGCTCTTAACCTAATTTTTACATAAACATAAACACCCATGCAACATTAAATATGTAACAAAAGTAGTATAAAAGTGGTACAAAATATAGATGATAATCACAATTATTATCATGCATCAAAAAGGAGTAAAACACACAAGAAATGAAATCAATATAGATACCAATAAAAACACATGTATATCAATTTAAAAGACATGAAACCATATGAACTAAACATGAAGCAATTTCAAAAACTCATGAATTTGTAATGCAAATATTTAACTCACCACTAATGAATGGAAACCTATCGGTAATCTAGTGGCTTAGTAAAAATGTCCGCAAGTTGAAAATCATTAGAAACATAATCAATTTCAATATCTCCTTTAGTAATCTCTAAGAAAGTGATATCAAATCTCTATGTGCTTGATCTTACTATATTGATTTACATTTTTGATCATATGAATAGTACTAGTGTTATCAAAAAATATTTTGATATGATCATAGTGCAAATCATAGTCAATGAGAGTATGTTTCTTCCAAAGGACTTGCGCAGAACAAGCCCCGGCCGCAACATACTCCGCCTCGACAGTTAAGAAGGCTACAAAATTTTGTTTTTTTGAAAAATCACGAAACAATGCAATTTTCTAGAAATTGACAAGTTTCACTAATACTCTTTCTATCCACTCTATAACCGGCATAGTCGGCTTCCAAAAAACTCGTCATTGAAAATTGTCTGGTCTCCAGATCCCATAATCACATTCCAATAGTGTCTTTAAGATATCTAATAATGCGTTTTATCGCAATCAAGTGGGACTCTTTAGGACAAGATTGGAATCTAGCACATAGGTAAATACTAAATATAATATCCGACCTACTAGTCATCAAGTAAAGCAAACTGCCAATCATACTTTTATACAATTTAATGTCAACATTTTTACCTTATTCATCCTTATCAAGTTTTATTGTGGTAGCCATAGGGGTCTTACTTGTCTTTGCATTTTCAACCCTAAATTTTTTGCTAAGCTCTCTTGTGTTTTTAGCTTGGTTTATGAAAATCTCATAACTCCTTTGCTTGATTTAGAGTCCAAAAAAGTAGTTGAGCTCTCCCATCATGGACATTTCGAACTCTTTCTTTATGCATGATTCAAAATCCTTATAAAGCACTTCATTAGTAAATCCAAATATGATATCATCAATATAAATTTGCACAATAAGGATATCATTATCTACATACTTTATAAACAATGTAGTGTCAACTTTACCTTTCACAAAATCATTTGAAAAAAGAAAAGTAGAAAGTTTTTCATACCATTAAAACATTTAAAACATTTTCAAGTTTAAAAATAAAATCCGGATGTGTAAGATCAACAAACCCGGAGAATTATTCAACATACACCTCCTCTTCGATAAAACCATTTAAAATGCACTTTTAACATCTATTTGAAAAAAACTTAAAATCTTTAAATGAAGCAAAAATAAGTGTCATCCGTATGGCTTCAAGCCATGCTACGAGTGTAAAGGTTTTCTCAAATCGGCACCTTCGATTTGGGTGTAATCTTGGGCCACTAACCTATCTTTATTTCTAATAACATTTCCCAACTCATCCAACTTATTCTTAAAAATCCATTTAGTATTGGTCTATCATGGGATCTAGGAACAATGTACTAAACTTGATTGTACTCAAATTGATTAAGTTCTTCTTGCATTGCAAGCAACCAATATGAGTCGCCCTCGGCTTCGAGGATGTTCTTGGGTTCAATATGTGAAATGAATGCAAATATCATGGAGTTTGGAACGAGTAGTTACCCCGTGGATACATCAGTTATGATGAAGTCCTTGGGATAATTTGTAGCATATTTCCAATCCTTTGGAAAGCGGTTGTGCTGGATCTACTTCATCATCTTGAACTTCACCATGTTCATCATCCTTTGGCTTGTCTTCTTGAGTCCTTCAAAGATATTTTCTCCATGTCTTCACCTAAAGAGTCAATTTTCACAACATTCTTCACAAAAACATTAGATTTCTCAAACTTGACATGTATAAACTCTTCAATAGTCAAAGTAGACTTAGTAAAAACTTTATAGGCCTTACTAGTATTTGAATACCTAATAATATAGCTTCATAAGATTTGACATCTATCTAAATTATCCTTAGTGTTCAAAACAAAACATTTACAACCAAAAATTCTAAAAATATGAAACATTTGATTTTCTCAAAAAGTAAATCTCAAAAGAGGTTTTGGAAGTGTTTTTGCAAAAATAAATTCTATTCGATATGTAACATGAAGTGTTTACGGCCTCGGCCCATAGATATTGAGGAAGTCTGTATTCACTAATCATTATCCTAACCATCTCTTGAAGAGTGCGATTCTTCCTTTTAGCGACTCCATTTTTTGTGGAATTGTAGGACAAGATATTTTATGTTTAATTCTATTTTCTTCACAATAAGTGATAAAGGAATGATTAATGAATTCACTACCTATATCACTCTTTATGCGCAAAATCAAAAAATCTTTTTCTTTCTCAACTCTTTTTCTAAAAACATGAAAATGCGAAAAAGTTTCATCTTTGTGTTCTAAAAAGAAAACCCATGTAAATTTATAGAAATCATCAATTAAAACAAAAATAAAACTATTACCAGTAAGACTTTTGATTTTTATTGGACCAAACAAATTCATGTGGATAAACTCTAGTAGTCTAGATGTCATGATATCCTTGATTGCTTTAAAAGAGGATTTAGCTTATTTCTCAGGTTGACACGCATCACAGATGCGGTCCTTTTCAAACTTCAAGAAAGAAATGCCCTTCACATTTCTTAGAGTTAATTCTAGATAGATTGTCAAACAAAACATGACCTAATCTCCTATGTCATAACAAAGAATCTTTATTAAAAGCATTTAAATAAGTAACATTGCAATGTAAATTTAACATATCAATCATATAGACATTGTTTTCACCAAAACCGAAAAGAACACAAATATTTGTTTTCTTATCAAAATATCACAAGTGAAATCATCAAAACAACTTTAAAATCTTTATCATAAAGTTGGCTAATGCTCAAGAGCTTATACTTGAAACCTTCAACCAAAACAATATTTTCTAAAGTAGATGAGCCAATTTTGATATTACCTATACCAATGATTTTTTCTTTGAATCATCTGCGAAGGTGACGGTGCCAATTTCATGATACCTTGATAGGGTTGCAAAATTGTTGATATCCCAAGTCATGTGCCTTGAGCAACCGCTATCAAGGTACCACCGCTTTCTACATTTTGGAGCTTTGGTGCGTACCTATACCAAGTAAGGAAGTTGTTGATTTTGGTACCAATATTTTCTTGGGTCTTATAATGTTATTTCTTCGAACTCGAACTCAAATATGATTATTTGAAGCATTAATGCAATCAAAACAAAACTTAGCTAAGTGACCCTTTCGGCCACAATAGGTGCAAATATAAACTCTACCATACATAAATGCATGATGTGTATGTGAAACATGAGCATGCTTATTGTGTGTGGCATGTTTAGCATGATGTGTGTGAGCATGTTGTGCTTGATGAGTGTGAGCATGTATAGTGTGAGAAACATAAACATGTTTCCTTAGAGTATATGTCTTAGGAAACATGGCCTCTAATCTAACCCTATCAAACTCACATTTCTTCAAAACATTTTCTAAAGTGCTAATTTTTGCTTTTAAAATGTAAATCTCTTTTTCATCAATTAAAAATAATTTTACTTTACAAGAAACTTTGTGCGCATCAAAATCTTTTTGTGTAGAAATAAGTGTGGAAGATAAAATCTCCTTTTCTTTTGAAAGAATAACAACTTGATTTTGAAGAGATTCATTTTCTTTTTTCATTTTTAAATATTTATTTTTGAAAAAATCATAATTATGAGAAAGTTCTTCAAAAACTTCACCCAATTCATTCATAGTTAATTCAAAATCATCTAGGGATGGTTCGGATGTTACCTTGGGGTTGTTGTCATTAGCCATGAAACACACATGTGCCGTGTCCACCTCTTCTTCGGATTCACTCTCTGAATCTCATGTTGCTTTGAGAGCCTTCTTCTTGTAGAGCTTCTTTAAGGTAGATTGTTTTCTTTTGGTTTCCAGACATTCCATAACAATGTATCCCGGGTTCCGGCAATTGAAGCAAATAATCTTTTCTCCTCCTCCCCTTGCCAATGTCTTCTATTATTGAATTTGGCGTTGTTGTACATCCTCCTCACATTCTTCACAAGAAAGGAGAGGTCCTCATCATCTTCTTCTTCTTCATCTTCATCTGAGATGGTAGGAGTGGACTTGAAGGCATTCATCTTTTTCTTTTTGAGCGTCATTTCTTCTCTAGCCCTCCTCTCCATCTCCTGAGTCTTAAGGTTGCCGATAAGATCTATGAGCTCCATCTCTTCCTTATCATTGAGCTATTTTAATGTTGTACATTTGACCTCCCATGATGGTGATAGAGCACGAATGACCTTCCTTACCTTTTGGTCATTATCAATAACATCACCTAGAGAAGTAAGACCATTGGTGATTTTAGTAAACCTAGTAATCACGTCATCAATAAAATTATTATCATGCATAGCAAAATTCTTATATTAGGAATGTAAGATCAATCTTTACTCTCTTGACTTATGATGTCCCCTCGTGTGTGATCACTAAGTGTGACTAAATCTCATAGGCGGATTTGTAATGAATGACCCTAACTATGTCATCATCATTCAAGGCTTGAAGCAATGCATAGTGTGCTTTTGCATTGGCATCAAATTCCTTGGTGGCCATATCGGATTATATGTCCTCATCACCAATAAGTACACTAAATAGTTTGGTCACCGCTTTTATAACCCAGCTTCTTAGGGATTGCAAGAAGACGGTCATCGTAACCTTCCATATGGGAAAGTTAAGGCCATCAAACTTTGGTGGAGTCTTAACTCCTTCGGTCATATTAATTAGTGTGGATAGCAAATAAAAATGCAAATAAATTGATTAGCAAAGGATCTCTCTAAGGTGGCTAAACCAAAATTTAGAGTATAAGACTCTGATACCAATTGAAAATATGCCTAGGGGGTAATAGGTGTAAGGCTAATTAAATGCGAAATACCAACAAATATGCAAACCCGTCACTCAAAATAAGAATTAAAGCTGAATTTCCCATGAGGGGCCCTAAAACTTCTCCTCTAATATTCTTCTAGATTATGAGTTAAGGTGCTCAATTGTCTTCTTGTTAAGATGAGTATAAACCGACAAATGAGGATGATGAATGTAATGCAATGAATAGAATGTGCAACTAAAGAAACAACACAAGTGTAAGCAATGTAAAGAGATAGAGATCAAGAGACAAACAATCACAAACAAAAAAATTTGTTTCGAGGTTCGAGCCACCGTTCTACGTCCCTGCCTTCACCACCGTGAAGGATTTCACTATCCACAACAGGATCTTTCACAAAGGGACCTGACAACAAAGAATTACAATGGTCTACACAAGACTGGAGTATATAACTACAACACTCAATCCTCTACACAAGAGGTAGCACAAAGCCAATGAGGTTTACAAAGCTCTTAGTGATCACTTAGACCACAAACACTCTCTCCTTTACAAATTCCTATAGAGTAGATATAAAATTGAGGCTCAAGAAGTTTGTGAGAGTAGAAGTTCAGTTGGAAGAATTTAAGAGCTGAAAAATCAATTGAAATAGCTTTGAAAATGATTGCACTTGAAAACTTCTCTCTTTAGTGCAAACTTGATTTTTCAATTAAACTTGTAAAAACTTGTATTATAAAACCTATCCCAATAATCCATATATATATATATATATATATATAATATATATATATATATATATATATATATATATAGGCAATAGATAAATACTATTAGTTAAGCTCACCAGGTCATTAGGGGTGTTTGACCCATAAAAAACAAAAATGCCTGTTAGAAAAATAGAAAAAACAAAACAGATTCAAAAACTAACCGTTACTGTAGCTTTGGCAGAACTACGGTCGACCGTCAATTTATTTCTGAACTAACCGTTAGGCTCGGTCGATGACCTGGTCGACCGGACTTCTCTCCAAAAATATTGCATATAGGGTCGGTCGACCGGCCCCCAATAGAAACTAGGGCGGTGACAGTCGGTCGATCTGTCAGTCGACTGCAGGGGTTAGTGGTTGACCGGTCGGTCGACCGAAGGATGTGCACAACGTGCACAACCCCTAACGCATGGTCCGGTCGACCGACCTGGGCCAAAAATCATTTTTCTGACTATTTTTAAATGCAAACTATTTTAAAAATATTTTGTATTGGTTTTTAAGAGATATAGCAATATACAGGCAATGAAATACATGTTCTAAATAGGATATAAAATTTTTTAAAAATTGGAGATATGTATCAAGTACCAAACATGCAAAATACCAATACGATAAAAACTTGTATTTTTCAAAATGTGTATTTTTGTGTGTGTGACTTCTTAAGCATTAAATCTATATTATACACCTTAAACATACTATTTTCTTACAAGGTTCGATACGACTATAAGAGTCTTCAAGTGGGCTCTCCAATAGAGACGCAAGCGCGTTTGAGCTTCAATCCATTCTTGAATAGTCTTGAGTCTTCAAATACCTTCCCTTTGAGGTAGAAAACTTCTTGAATCCTCTAGAACCCTAAAACATACTTAAACAATTAACTTGATTAGTACTAAATAACCACATACGTTTTGTTATCATCAAAAAAAGAAACCGGTGATTGTACCCTTGAGCCAACAAAGCTTAATAAATATGAGAGAAGAAAAAGTTGAAAATTGAGTTTTCTAACTCATTGGAGAAATAACAGAGAAAAGAGCAACAACAGCAAGAATCGGATGCACATGAAAGGATGCAGCCGAAGACGTGCACGTTGGCGTGCATAAAACATGTACAAGGAGGATACATGTTGGGCGATCGACCATGCAGCGATTTTAGCAACTACGAATTAATTTCTGAATTCTGTTTTGATACGGATTTCGTATTTGATTTGATTTCCTTCGATTGGCTCTCTCCTCTGGCTATATAAGGAGGACCTCTGCAGCCTCATGAAGTATCGATTGAGTATCAATTTGTATTGAGTTCTAGAAATAGTTTGCTTGAGGGAATTTTACAGCTGAGTGCGTAGTTCTCTGTGGGATCCTCGGATCAATTCGTAACCTTTATAACTTTATTTGTTTGAATAAAATATTCTCTCTTCTGCCTCGAGGACGTAGGCAAGTTGCCAAACGTCGTTAAATTCGTTTGCTTTCTCTTTGTATTTGGTTTCGTGTCATATTTGTGATTGACTCGACGTTTGGTGTACCGATCTCGGGTGATTGGCGTGTTCGGATGACTGTACTCACTTTACGCACATGACCCCTTAAATTTAATAACCAGTGCTGCTAACGCTAACAATATATATAATTCATTGTTGACATATAAAAAGACTTTATTTGCAAGCCAGTTGTTATTTCTAAAATATCGGAATATTCAATGCAAAAGATTTTCAAAATATTTATTTTCTAATCATTAAACAGCACAAATGTTTCAAATTAACATCAATGTTTATGAATAAGTGAATTTGGCTCAAGCGACAAGACATACATTTTCTTCTTCATAGCTGGTTATGATTTCAAATTTTTCCACATGCGATGGCAGGGGAATCTCTTACGTAAATCATAGAGACGTATTATTTCTGTTTGGTTGTCATAATTGATCGTAATTTGTAAGTCGTAATAGGTAAAGTCTTCTACAGTTGTAAATGAGTTACATGCATGTAAGTTTTACGGTGTTTGGTTGGTAATATTGTAAGTGAGAAAGTGTATTGTGTTTTACGGTGTTTGGTTGTCGTAATGTGTAAATCGTAAGTGAAAATTTTGACCACAAAATTAACTATTTGGTAATTTAAAAAGTTTTAATATTACAAATAAATATTAAAAATATTAAATATTAAAAAAATTAATATTAACATAAAAAATAATATAAATTAACAAAATTAACTGTAACTGAGATGTAAGTAAGTGGTAATTGGGTTACAAGTGAGTGGTAGTTAAGTTATGTAAGTCTTTTACGAATTACGGTCCAAATAAACGCCGTAATTGTAATTAAATTGTAAGTTTTACAAATTACTGACCTTTATGACTTTTACGGTGAAACAAACAGCACCTAAGTTTATTACGCAGTGACTCAATTATGACATAAAATAAATAATACCGTTTTGTGAATACTTTTTTTGCTTCTTACAAAAATAAAGAGAGAGAACCCATATCAGCCAGAAAAATTTTAATTTATATCATTCCACCATTGCTTGAATGACAATAAATTAGACTTTGTAAAAGATTAGAAACCAATAAGTCACTGCATTCAACCTCGGCCAAATCAAATAATAACCAATAACCATAACAACCTTAAAGTCACATGTCAAATGACTTCATCCGTAAAAAATCCCCAGAAAATGAGAACCAAACAAAAACAAATCCCATAATATTTTACGGGGGATTTTGCTACAGCCTCTCGTGTTAAACCGTAGTTAAGAAAAAAATTTAACTTCATAATTTTATTCACTTCAGTCATCTTCTTTTTAAACCAGCTACATGTACTCATGTGTCAAGCGAAACGCTTTTTAGCGGCGAAAGATACAAATATCACATAGTAATTATTTTGAAAAAAGCGGACGGCTTCGAAACTACAAACTGCTAGTATATAGAGAATTGGGACTATGATCGTAATCCTCACCAAAAAAAAAAAAAATCCTATTTCTGAGCACTGCAATCATGACCGCAATCCTCATAAAAGTATCCTATCCCTAAGGACTGCGACCATGATCTCGGTCCTCACAAAAATACCTTACATCTGACGTCGCAGTTATCTTTATCAGTACATGATTATGAGTCTTTATAAGACTGCAACCATGATTGCAATCCTCCTTATTAAGACTGTGACCATGATGGCAATCGCAGCCCTCACAAAATGACATGTTTCTGAGTTTTTATAGAAATGTGGTCATGATCGCAATCCCAAAATTGATATGTTTCTGAGTTTTTATACGACTGTGACCATGATCACAGTCCTCACAAAAATGTCATGCTTCTGAATCTTTACATGATCGCGGCCCTCTTTATTAGTACTGCGACCATGATCGCGGTCCATACAAAAATATCTTATTTTTTAGTTTTTATTAAAGGATTGTGACCATAGTCGCAGTTCTCACAGAGGATTGTGATCATGAGTCACAATTCTCATATCAGCATCGCCATCATCGGCAGACCTCCCATTCATCGACAATCGATTCATGCATAATGTTTTTCAGATCTAAAAACACATCGATCACAGTCACAAACAAAACTCATTACGAGCACGAACAAACGAGGTTTGTAAAAGGTCGATCTCAAAAAAAAAAAGTCTGACGCCTCCTGAGACCCTTAGGAGGGGGCTCCCCGCGTCCCTTTCAACCCCCATAGCGATTCGATCACGCAAATCGACCCATGAATTATTCTGCGTCGGGGTCAGAGTTAAGAGGAGGGCAACGTCTAAAATGATAGGGAAGGATAAAAAAGAAAATGAAAATATATAAAGAAGCTGTAATTGAGAGGAATGAAGTTAATAAAAACTGTGATAAAAAAATAATAAAGTTAATTTTTTTTCATCATTATTTAATTAATCACAAATAAGGGAGAGTATGTGACTGAAATTTTTTTAAATACTTTATTCATCATGATTTATTTAATCACAAATAAGGGAGACGCGCGCGGGTGGGTGTGGGGGTTTGGGGGGCGTTGGTGGTTTTGTTGGGGTGTTGGTGGTTGATTTTGGCGCAATCAAATCAAATCAAATCTCAACATGGTGAAACGAAAATGACGGTCAATTATGGGGCAAGCCCCACCCTTCCCCAGAAAAAGGGGAAATGGCGGCTGTCGACGACAGCTCGCAAGCCCAGCGCGCGGGGGGCACCGTTGCTGCCGGCAAAAAACCCAAGCTTGATATCTCCTCATTGGCTCTGGCAGCTCTGCTTCCATTTCAATAAAGTTTTGACTAGCAACAGTGAGGAGAAGTGCTTGGATGAGAGAGAGAGAGAGGAGAGGGAGAGAGATGCAGATTTCGAAGGGGGAGGAGAATGAGGAGGAGCCAAGGACAGTGGTGGTCGGCGTTAAGATGGATGCCGAGAGCAGGGAGCTCCTAACGTGGGCCCTCGTTAAGGTCGCCCGAGCTGGGGATCGCGTCGTCGCGCTCCATGTAATTCCCTGGAGTTCTGGTAATTTTCATTGAAACCCACTTGTAGATTCCTTCTCCTTGTTTGTTGGTTGGACAAAGATTTGATTTTGATGATGGGTTTCGTGTTTTTTTCCTTTTCGGGTGTAGAGCTCTCTGATCCAAATGGGAGGCGTTCTTCGCTTCTTTCGCTTGTGAAGGCTTTTGATTCGGTTCGTGCTGTTTATGAAGGGTTCTGTAATTTGAAACAGGTTGGTTTTTTTTGTTCAAATGAATAAAGTTTCGATCTTGATTGGTTTTGTTTCTTTTTTGTGACAAATTTGATGATTGTATTGGGTTTTCTATTGATTTTAGATTGATTTGAAGCTGCAAATATGCCGAGGGTCTTCCATCAGAAAAGTTTTGGTTCGAGAGACGAAGTCTTATGACGCCAGCAATCTCATTCTAGGGATCAATAAGAATTGCCGTGGCATTACGTGAGCAAATTATCGAATAATTTGCGTTTTCCTCCCTTAGTTTTTAGGTTTAAATTGTTCAATTTGATCAGTTTGATGCAATTTTCGCTAGGTATTCATCCACCTCTATTGCAAAATACTGCTCGAAGAAGCTGGCTAAATATTGTTCGGTTCTCGCGGTGAAAAATGGCAAGATTGTTTTCCAGAGAGAAGCAGCAGGTTTGTTTTGATTTGGTATGGTTCTGTTTAGTTTTTGCTGATTGCCTTCAACCTGTTAACCAAATTCTCATTTTCAATACAGAAAAGAGAAATTCTTTCGAAACCCATGGCGGAAAACATGTGTATTATGATAATTTGTTGGCCATCAATGGTCATCAGCTAACAAAGAATTTCAATGCATCAAGGCCTTCCTTGAGTTGTTTGACTGTTGCGTCGAAATCCCGGTGGACTTGTGGCAACACAAATCTTGATGATCTGAAAGATCGAGATTGTTCAGTTTCTTCGCCTACGTCTTCTTCATCTGGTTCCTCGCAATTAGGAGAAGGGAGGGATCAAAATTGTGCAAAATCTAGGAAAGATGATTCATTGGCCTTGGCTCCTTTGAAGAAAACTGAGTCCCTGCCAACTTCAATTCGTTCTCTCATTGTCCAGGAGTTGCATGAAGTCAAACCCGGTTGGCCTCTTCTTCGAATGGCAATCTTATTGGACAAGAAGATTAATTCGCATGACAAGCCTAAGGTTTCTGTTGTTCAATGGGCAATGCGGCTTCCAAGCCGGTTCGCTGCGACTTCGATTGTTCATTCAGATTGCAAGCACAACAATTCTGATGAAGAGGACTGGACTATAGTCCCTGTGGAAAGAAGTGATTCATCTTGTTCTTCTCTTGCAATCTATGATAAAGAGAAGGAACTTCCAGAGGAGTTGAGATCTCTGCAAGAGAAGTATTCATCTGTTTGTAGCTTGTTCAGCTATAAGGAACTAAAGCACGCAACATCTAATTTCTCTTTAGGTAGCATTCCTTCTTTCTTTCCCCTATTTATTCATCTAATGATATCTTGTTTATGACATATCATTCTAATTCTAGTCCTTGATGTGATCTGCAGAGAATTTGATTGGGAGAGGAGGAAATAGCCAGGTCTACAAGGGATGTCTCTCTGATGGCAAGGAATTAGCAGTGAAACTTTTGAAGCCATCTGAAGATATACTGAAAGAATTTGTTTCCGAGATTGAGATCATCACTACCTTGCATCACAAGAACATTATTTCCTTATATGGGTTTTGCGTCGAGAATGACAATCTTATTTTTGTCTATGATTTCTTGTCAAGGGGTAGCTTGGAAGAAATTCTCCATGGTACTAATCAACTTCAAATTCCTCGTTATCCCAATTACTTGCTTGGCTGCAATTCTCATTCCCTTTCCAATGTTTTACCTACTGTTAGGCAAGAAAGAGAACAAGGATACTCTCAGTTGGGGTGAGAGATATAAGATTGCAGTGGGTGTAGCAGAGGCACTCGATTACCTACATGGCGGTGGTAGCGCACAACCTGTCATCCACAGGGATGTTAAGTCCTCAAATATTCTTCTGTCTGATGATTTTGATCCACAGGTATCATTCTTTCTTTTGATTCTTAATTGCTTCAGGATGTCTAGAATGTGTGCCTGAACTGCAACTAGCTTTCATGCTTATATTTTGCCTCTGGTGGGATGCTTCAGTTGGCTGATTTTGGACTTGCTCTGTGGGCATCATCATCTTCATCACACATGACATTCAATGATGTTGCAGGAACGTTCGGGTTTGTTATCTTGTTACTTTCCTATGTATTTCAAAAGCATGTGGGATTTATTTCCGTGAAGTAGTTGTCCTTTCTATGTTAGGTATCTGGCTCCCGAATATCTCGTGCATGGGAAGGTCAATGAAAAGATTGATGTCTACGCCTTTGGTGTTGTCCTCCTTGAACTTCTTTCAGGGAGGAAGCCCATCAGCTCGCAGTGTCCCAAGGGCGAGGAGAGCTTGGTTATGTGGGTGAGTTCCATCTCAAAATTTTATATCATAGTTTAAAACTGATGACAGCTAGAAGGTAGCTCATAATTAGTGATGATACTGAATATAAACATAAACACTATGAAGTAGTTTCCTATTCGTAAGTTCTTTTAACTGGAGTGTAGAATCATTGAATCGTCTTTTTTCCAGAGATGCTTCATGTTTCCTTCTTTGACCAAAATATAAGATTCATCAGTAGTATAAGATTTGCGAGTACTGATGGCAGGCAAAGAAAAACCTCCAAGATGGAAAGTGAAGCAACTGGTGGATCCATGTTTGGGTGATAAATATGATAATGATCAGTTGGAGAGGATGATTCTAGCTGCTTCCTTCTGCATCAGACAAGCTCCTCGTTCTCGGCCTCGTATAGCTCTTGTAAGCATTATTCTCGACACAGCTCTTGATTGGCTAAGTTTCTGCACTATTTATTGTAAATTACAAACATCTTAGAGAGACCAATTTAATGATAGAAATTGAAAGAAGATAAAGAGATTGGTTCTCAGTGTATCATTACAAATACTTTAGGAAAGTTCCATCTGTGGCTTGGATGACTTGAATTAGTTTTTTGCCCGCGGAAGACTTGTTGTTCTCGGTCACTACTAATCAGTTAAAGCATTAATGATTGAAACTGATATATTAACAGGGAGGTAGATATTGATAATTTGCATTCCGTGCAGATTTGTTGGGAAGCATAGTTATAGGTAACAGCCATGACATAGATTGGGATAGCTATCTGTAAAACCATAAAAAACCAAGCTTTATTCTTAATCTCCAACAATCAGAAGAAATCTCGGCTATTATACTCGATATACTGACACCTGAAATTGGTGAACTGCAATTTCAGGGTTCACTGGCCAACTGTATGTTCCTTTATCTATATGCCTACGATGTCATCTATGATAGTATCTACCCATATTGGGGTTCTTGTTTGCACGGCCTGTTTGGTTAAGGGTGGAAGTGAGGAAGTAAAGAAGTGAGGAAGTGGTAATAGTTCCCTTTGGAACTTGGGAATTGGTTAGTAAGTTATCCGGTGTTTGGATGTTGTTGGGAAGTGTGATTTGAAAATTTTTTTGTCTTTTCCAGTGTTTGGATGGTAATGTGAAAGTGAAAATGAAAAAATTGACCACAAAGTTGACCGCAAAATATTACTAAAATAAAAATTAATTAAGAAAAATAAAAAATGGACTGTAATTAGAATGCAAATGAGATTTACATGATCAAAAAATTAACTGTTTTGTGCTACAACTTATTAAAATGAGATTTACATAACCACAAAATTAACTGTAGCACTCTACAAGTGAGAAAATTGTTGTGTAAAAGAGAAAAGAGAAAAGGAAAAGGGGTTTTCTTATTTTCCTTTTCCGGTGTTTGGATAGATAGGGAAGTGAGCAATTATACTTCCCCATTTCCTTACTTCCGCTCACTTCCTTGCAACAAACAGCCCCTATCTGGAAAAAAATTGTCAAATGCAGGCTTTTAAGGGGACCAAGGAGGAGTAGCACATTATTCAACCATTTCACTGACTTAAATTTGAATTTTTATAAGTTAATTGTGGATTGCATAGTATGAACAAAACTATATTGCCTAATTGCAGGTTATGAAGCTACTCCAAGGAGACTGTGATGTCCTTAGGTGGGCAAGGTCACAGGGCAATGCTACAGAGAAGTTCGATGGATTGGATGATGAAGCAGCAAATCCAAATTCTATCATCCAGTCCCACATTGACGCAGCGGATGATTCAGTCTCAGTCAGCAGCATAGATCACTTGGTTCATTTTTTAACATCAAACACTTCTCTGGAGGATTATATGGAAGGGAGATATAGCCGTTCATCGAGCTTTGACTGACTGATTCAAATGTGCTGCACATAAAATCTTATCTCCCAGAGTTGTATAGTGTTTCTTTTTTGTTTATTCCCTTTATTTATAAGAGGTGTTGGACGAGAGGTCTTTTGCTGTACCCTCACCTCTTCATAACCCGTTATCTCGAGATCATTGTTCCTTCGCAATTCCTCTTATTGTCTCCAATCAAAGGGCTGGACAACAATAGAGAGAATTCATGAGTGGTTTATATATGGGTGCACGAGAGCCGCCAAAGGTTGCTGTGGTTTTTACATTTGTCGTGGATGCTGTAACTGTTGATAAATTGTCATCGCAAGTTTCAGTCAGTATGTGCTGCTTATGTTTGTACAACGGCATAAGCATCTGTTGCTAAACTGAAGTGATGTAAAATTTTGAATTTTGAATAATGTCCATGACTTGGTTTGTCTCACCCTGATCCATGTGATTGCTCTTGTTCTTTCGTAAATTCTGCTTACACATGGACTACTATCATAACTGTATTACAAGTCTGAATTGGTGTGGATGAGTTGTATCTTTTGTTGTATCTGGTTTTGTTTCGTCAATGAGTTTTTAATGAAACGTGGGGGGCCTCCTCAAACCAACGGTTTTGCTTAAAAAGAAAATTAACGAGGAGGATTGGATTGGTTTAAGAAATGAGAAGAGAGGGAGAGCAATTTTGTCTGCAATTTCTTTCTTTTTTACTCTTTTCTGTTTGACGACTGTTTTAGGAACCCAAACTCAGTTCTTTTGCCACTGTACCATGCAAGTGTTTGTTGTGTATTCAATATTAGAAGAGAGAAAGAAGAATGTACAATTGCACAATCATCATTTGTTTAAATATTTTCCAAAATCTTTTGCGTCTTTGAGCAAAATTTTTACATCTTTGAACAATGGCAGAGCTAGGAACCATCACTTAATACCCCTTCGAGCCCATAAAATTTTACCTTTGTTTTATGAAAGTATGATATTATTGATATGGTTCTAATATCTTGTGTTCGCCACTGTCTTTAATGAACCAACTCTGCTAACAGTTTGGAGAGGGAACTCGAAAGCTACTCTCTTGATAGCAACACATTGCAGGCCTTGTTGCAATGCCAAGAGCTGGTGGTTAGTAGAAAATGATGGTGAGCTCAGCATAAAAATCTCTCATAATACACTGACAAATCTTTCATGATATCTTTCAATTGGACGATCGGCGTTTGTTAAGAGAATTGAGTGAAGATAACTCCCATAAAATCCCAACTTTGATGTGATTAGAACCAACCTGGTCCATTTCGAGTTAACTCGACATGATTTTCAACAATAACCACATTTCCTGCTGAACAGAACACTTGATAATTGGACAGGAACGGCCAAACCAACATGACCTGGGTTGGCTCCTTCTCGCGAAGGACCGTGATGGTCCTTCGTGCTGTGGGCCGTCCATCACAGCTGCTGGAGGACATGGAGCAGGAGAGAGAGAAGAAAACGCGACTTGTAATGAGCCCCACTCCCTCGCTCTTGGCCGTCCATCAATTGTGATGGACGGCCTACAACGCGAAAGACCATCACCTGGTCCTTCACGCGAAGGAGCAAACCCCAGCCCATGTTACACACAGCTCCAGTGAATGTGCGCAACTCATGTTTACAATCTTTGAAAAGAACAGGAGCGTGTACAGCTGTGGAGCTAACTCATCAGATAGTCATCAGAGCATGGAGCTCTTGTTACATCAAGAAAAATTAGAGCATCTCGATTTTACGCAGAGTTGATACCCAAATACTGATCAATTGCATATCTGAAAATTCTGCACAGAAACTCGCACTATATGAAGGGCAGAGCAAAATTGCTTGGCATAAGAAGAACCAGTAACAATATGATAACTATGACATGCTCTATAAGCAACATATTAAAATGAAGGCTACAACTCACTGTTGAGAAAACACTTGCCTTCGCACAAAAAAAAATGGATTTCTAACAATTATTCCCTACCTCATGAGTCATGAGACACCATGTACTCACATAAAGCAATATTGCTCTATCAAATGAAACTGTAACCCTAGTTTTACAACAATCCACACAAGGAATTTGCATAAACTTGCATCTAATGCACTAGGAAATACTTTTGTTTTGCTAATGTTTCTCAGTAACTATAATTCAATGAAGTTCTAATTGACCAAGACCTCTAGCGACAATCATTGTTAGCCATCAAAACGAAAAATAAGAATAAAAAAATAAAATATAAATGTACAAGAATGCAAATATCAGGCACAGTTTTGATCCACTAAAGAAGCAGAGATGGTGGTGGTGTTTGTTGGAGTTAGGGGAAAGATCTATGTTATGAATTTGGAATGCTACATCACTTCTACTTATAAATGTAAAGTTACTGCAGAATAAAACCTGCCTCCAACGACACCGAACAATATACCAGAAGCAAGAAGATGCAGTGCAAGTACAAAACAATAAATAATAAAGTAAAGCCACTGAAGAAGATTAGTTACAAAACGTACCAGATTACCAAAGCGATTGGCAACATACAGTATCCATTGGCTACTCGCATCAGACAGTTCATATTGGAGCAGATTTCGGCAGAACTAAACATTTGAAGGTTCAGACAGGCTGCAAGAGGCTCCATAGTACTGAAATCAAATCCCAAAAAAAAATTCTTATACAATGTTAAAAGGGAAAATGTTGATTGAAATTAGCTTATAAAAACTTAAGCTAGAAGGAATGCCTTCAAGGAAGAAAGAATGAAGAAAAACTTCATTTAATAGATATTAGTCAGTAAAAGAATTAAAAATAGATACAAAAGCTCCTATTTGCTGCTTCTAGCTCATCTTCCCCACTCAATCAATCAAATGATGGCACCACTAAATGTGTGGCTGGTGGAAATTAGAATATAAACCATCATTACTATTTACAACACCAGGAGGACATAAACCCCCTCCGAATTCCCTCACACTTTCCACTTCAAAATTGGAAGGTTCATTCCTTACATTACCCTTGAATCCACGGCCGAACTTTTGGTGGGGCCAATGGGGGGCCAACAACTCTGAACCCTCCGGTTATCCCGCCTTTGTGGACGGAAAAACCTTCTTCCACAAACATTATTGGGCCGCCACAATCTTCCATTGAATTGTGAGCTCCCAGAGCCAGTTTCAACTATAGCTGACAGGCCTCCCCCAGATGTACTCTAAAGTGCAAGGTCTGTACCCGAGACTGGATGAATTTGTTGCCTTCCTCCCCAAGGATTGGGTTGTCCCCGTGGATAGGGCGGCAAAGGAGGATAAGGGTAAAAGGGCAGCCCAGGCGCAATTGCCCAAATTTGGCTACACTGGCTGACTCCAGTTTCGGGGGTTCCCAGCTGCTGCATGAGAGCTACTGGAATGCCATAAGACATGGTCATGTGCGATAGGAATATCTCCTGTGGATGACCTGTAACCCAAGCAGTTTCAGAAGAAAACTGAGAAAGGTGATTTTTCTGATGGGGCTCGAATCCAGGAGGTCGTTCATCATCAAGAAATCCAGAAGGCCCTTCATCATCGAGGAATCCAGGAGGCCTTTCATCATCGAGCTGCATTAAATCCTCAGAACTAACAACTTGGCCAGATGAACTATTCCTCTCTCTCAGAGCCCCATGTGCCTGCTCTGAATCTTGAAGCTGAGCAGTTTGCTCTGATGGTGCCAATGTGCACTTAATAAACTTTGGACCAGATGCGAGAATTTGATCATCACCAGACCACAAAGATGGCTGTTCTGCACATGTGATATCTGATGGATGATCCCACCTACTTTTCCGTTTGCGTGTCTGTGTCCCACATCCTGAATGGTTATCATCCAATGGGACAGAAATGGACAGTTGCTGACTATGTGAAGCGGTTTCCCCAGGGGTAGCAAGTTCACTAGAAGATGATGGCAGATGGTCTGCTCCACTAATAACAATTGCATCAGTATCTCTTGCTGCCTGAATCTGCTGGTATTTAAGTTTTGATGATTGAACCCGACAAAAGAGTTGCCGCTCTAACAGGCCACCATCCCGATCAGATGGCTCAACTCTTCTAATGTTACGAGGAATCCATTTATCTCGAAATTCACGTGCAATTTTATAGACCTGTAAGGGCATACAATGAAGTCCAAGCTCATTAATACCATTTAAATATAACAATTAATGAATTCTAGAAAGCATATTGTAAAACAGAAAAGGTTAAACATTTGAACTGCAAAGAAAGAAAGATTCTAAAGAGTGCAACAGGGCAATCTAGAATCATAAACATGAGTGGAAATAACCATTTATTTTTTAAAGATAAGCGCCTAAAAGTGAATTTGTTCTAACTCGTGGAAAACAAGAGCTTATTCTACAAATTAATAACTTCCTTTATCAGTTAGATTAAATATGAATTTCGTATTAAATGATAAAAGTTTATACTGATCAGGGGCTTGAAGCATGTAAGATATCTTTTCTACTTAAATGAAATCATACGCTAAAGTGGTTAAACTTTAAATGTCACAATTAATTAGGAAGTTTGGTGCACTAACCATTAGTTATTTTGCACTCAAGGTAGATTGTTCAAGGTAGAAAACCTCATGACTGACAATGTGAAGATGCTGACCTCTACATAATAGATTAAGCTACAAGCCAACTAAAATATCATGAGAAAACATACAAAAAATTTGATCCATTTGAGTTCTCTAATATAATTCATAGTCCTGTATGATATTGTTTTGTTGCATGTGCAGCTTCAAGAGTTCAAGTTTATGGAAAATCTTTTATTATGAATTCAAAATTTTATGGAGATCTAAAAAGGTCCTAATCTGTCATTAAAAGAAATCAATAAATTAATATGTTTACCCTTTAAATTACAGCTCAAAAAAGGTCCTAATCTGTCATTAAAAGAAATCAATAAATTAATATGTTTACCCTTTAAATTACAGCTGATTCATGTATATATGTACTTCTGTACATATCGAGTTGAGCTGGGTCATGTATGTATAGATTTATAATTTATGCTGTGCTAGTTCAGGGTATCCAGAATGAGAATACTTCCACTTTAAATTGGAAGACGCACTGGCGAATTTGGAGACCCACACTGCAGGGTAATATTGCCCAAAAACTACCTAGGAACAAAAATTTGAAGGTTTTGGATGTGTTTTACCAATGAATCGAAGTGGTAAAAAAATTAATTTTACATTTTATTTTAAAGCGTAGAATTTTTTTGGCCACATGGTGCAGATAGTGGATTTGGTGCATATTCATTATTAAGATATCATGAACACTTTTGACAGTAGTCTATCTCAACCCTACATAATATAATATAACGAAAGAATGGATTAGATGTTTCTATATTCATTACGACTTCGATGCCACTAGCAAATGGAAATATCCGACATAAATATAACCAACTGTTACTTGTTACTTGGACACTTGCATATTATACCCCTCTTTAAACAATTCCTCACCAAAACAGAACCCTCAGCGTTTTCTAACCCCTTTCTCATTGAACAAAAAGAAACTACTCCCAAAGAGTAAGTATGCTATCTAGGCATAGCAGAACAGTTTAGCTTGATTTTACTTTCTTTCTTAGTGAGTCCTACTTACTATTTAATTTTATTCTGCAAGCCATACTTATGAAATATGAGTTGCTGCCCTTCTACAACAATAGAACATACATTCTCCAGAAAAAGATAAAATAAAATAAAATACATGGGTCTTCTTAACCGACTCACAAATCCAATAGTAAAACCTGACAGTACTTACTTGTGGGGAAATATCCTAATAAAGAGTACCCAATAAAGATAGATGTGGTTTGAGTTTGGAAATATAACTATATGAACTTGCAGTTTAGAAAGTTCACGCTGGTCGTTCACTATTTAATGCCAACAAAAGGATCAATGCTCATCTAAGAACTAAGACAGACAATACAAGGGCATATTTCCATGGTCTTTTCTCCGAGGACGACAGCTACTGATTGTTTCAACCAGCAACTAATAACAAACTTGAAAAATCACATTGTCATGAGAATCACTTAGCCCAAAAGTAAACCCACAACATACATGGTACTATAGAAAATGAAGATCTCTCAAATTCGTTGAGTCTATGTTTGGAAATTGCATATACACTTGATTGTTACACAAGATTGATAACAATAGACTCCCAAAACTTCATTACATTTTTATAAAATGGTATAACATGAGATAGACTTGTGTCCTTCCAGAAGGATTCGAGGTCGAATCCTTCCCACTCAAATACAACCCAACGACATCCGAAGGCAAAATCCACTCCGTTGAAGTTGATTTACATGATTTCAAATATTAAAAATCAAAAATCATGTATTTTGAATACTTTTTTCCCATACAACAAGTAGGTGCAAAATGAATGGCCAAAAATAGTGAATTGGTTAGTTTAACGGTGTAGAATATTTGAAATCTAACAAAAATTGGTGTGTGAGGGTTTTTATGTGTTTAGATCATGATGAAATGATCGGATCGAGAATTTGTATATCTAAAGACGTAGATCTAAGCAATACGCTATTTTTAGCCATTCATTTTGCGTCTACTTGATGGATGGGCAAAAAGTATTCAAAATACAAGATTTTTAGTTACTTGAAATAATGTAGAGCAACTTCAATGAAATGGATATTGCATTCGAATGCCGTAGGGTTGTATTTGAGTGGGAAGGATTCGGCCTTGAATCCTTTCGGAATGACACAAGTCTATCTCGTATAACATTTATAATCGTTTCTATATTCAGCATTGCATCAAGGCCAAATTAGGGAAGTAATTCCCAGTTAGAGATTCTGTGTTTCTACGTTCACAATTCATAGTACGGTGTACAACGTGTACTAATCAAACCAGTATCCATCTAATTTTCTGATATTCAGTTCATCAACTTCATCTAATTGTTAATCAGCTACTTTCTTACTACACCATATTGACTGCATAAGAGACATCATTTTCAGTTTCTACATGACACACTCTCAATTAGTTAATGTCTTTTAGCAAGCATCATAAGAAAAGATTTCTTCCACCTAGGAGAGAACACCATCGATTTGCTCAGATGCTGTCAATTTATAAGACAAGGTTCTCTTAAAGTGTCATTGGTAGGTAAAATCCATAAAATTTACTGGTTTTCCAGTGGTTTTCTTCCATCTGGATAAACTATGAAGCAACTCAATCAATCTCTATAGATTATGTCTCTTTAAACTTCTTTGGTTGAAATACACCATCAAATTAATAGAATCATGTTCGGTCTTCCAGATATGTAAAACTATGACGGCTCCAATATCTAGCATAATCTAACACTACTCAGAATTGTATTGTAGGTGCTGGTGTCTGGTTATGCAATTGTTCCTATTAGCTTTAAGTCTAGGTTGTCCCAGATCCAGCTTCTAACCCATTTTGAAACAAGGTTTGGACCGAGTTCTGAACTGAATTTCTTGAGGGCCAGGTTGGATTGATTCCTATCCAGGTTTTAGGCCCCCATAGTTTTATGGTACTGTAATATCAGTAGAGTCAGGACACTTGGCCAATTCTGAAACTACAATACCACACAAGCGCTTGAGGTGCAGACACAATAGGATGTCTCTATATGAGCAGGGATATAAAATCTTGACAAAAGCTTGGCCCTAGAGATCTCTACTAGGTCCACTAGGATGCCAAAGTTTGCAGAAGTATTCAACTTTAAGGCCTTTCCCCGTTTCTAAAAAGGAGAATATTCAACCAATGCACAAATTAGAAGCTAAAGCTATTAGTACAATCAATCATCAATTAGGTATCAAAATTTTACCAGGGCCAAGTATCGATATGGCTAGGCTATCTAAAGAAAGAAAACAAATGTAACAAAGAATAAATGATAAGGACATACTTTTACACAAAAAAATATAGCATGTATTCTTACCTGCTTATCATTATGATTTGCCAACTTCAATACTGACTCCTTGAAGCTGCATAGAGAAATAAAGAAAATTTACACACTGGTGCTACAGAAGAATTACGATGTACAATAGAAGATACCAAATTTAATATAGACCAACACAAATTAAAATAATGATCTTTTTATAATTGACAACATAACCCAAAAGCCCCGTCGAGGGTAGAGAGCAAGGACGTTTGAAAGTGAGTCTCACATTTACAAGTGTCAGCCACCACTATTTACCTGACATGTAAAGTCCATGGACACGCACCAGAGCCATGTTGGCTCTACGAGAAACTAGCATATTGGAGTTGTGACCAGTTGAAAAGAAACTCTAAAGATTGTGTTCCATGCAAGCAGAAGTCATGACCAGCTTAGATAAACACAAGACAGAAGACAGTTTGGCATAGGTTGCATATGTGTCTAATCCTCTGCCATCTCCCTGTATTGTACTCTTTAAGAATTTACTATGTTAGTGAGTCAACATCGTGCCATGTCCCGGTATTCCTACTGTCAAGGTCAATGCAGTTTTGTATTCATTTGGATTTGGGGTGAAAATACGTGAAGAACTTCCAGAGCCAACCCAGGTTAACTCAGTACTGGTTAGATCCATGGACTTTGTTAAAGAAATAATGGTTCCATTAAAGGGCACGTTTAGATTCATGGAAGTGGGAGGAAAATGAGAAGTGGGGAGCGGGAGTGGAAAATGTGGAAGTGTAGTGAGAAATTGGAATTTGTGAAAATAAGTTTCCTGGTGTTAGGTTGTAATGTGGCAGTTTAAGTGGAAAAGTATATTGTATTTTTCAGTGTTTGGTTAGTAATGTGGAAGTGAAAGTAAAAAAGTTGACCAAAAAATAATATTAAATTAAATATTATTTCTGAAGTGATGTTTTTGAAGTGTAATTGGAGTGTAAGTGGAATTTACATGACATTAAAATTTAATGCATTAAAGTATAACTTATTACAAGTGAGATTTACATTACCAGAAAATTAACTGTAGCACCCCGAAAGTGAGAAAATGGAAGTGTAAAAGGGAGGTGTAAAAGGTAAAAGGGAAAAGGGAAAAGAAAAAAGGGTTTTTTTTTTTCCATTTTTCATTTCCGGTTCAAAACAAAAAAGGGAAGTGGGAAATGAGTTTTCCCACTTCCCATTTTCCTCACTTCCATGAATCCAAACACGCCCAAACTGAGTCAAATAGAACTATGATTCTTTAGTAAAAAGCGTTCCCAATATTTATGTTATCATTTACATCAAATTGAAGAAACATAAACTTACACAACTACGCTCATCCCAACTCAAGTTTTGTCACTTCAAATTCAGTCAAATTATCAGTGGATGTGTGTTGTCTGTGTGAGTACATCTGTGTTTCCCATGTATGGGTGGGGGGTGTTTTGGGGGGGGGGGGGGGGGGATTGATGGGGATGGAAGTAAGGTGTTATGATGTTTACAGGCTGTGAATATTTTTAGCAGAGCTGATAGTGTATCACCTATACCATGTCCACTTTCAAGTTCAGTCATCACTATTTGTTTGTTTTGCGCTCTTATATCTTTAACTGTACGCTCTTTAATAGGACAAGGGTGACAATAGAAACTGTATTCATCCTTTTTTATTCATCTTTTGGTGGGTGACAATAGAAATTGTACTCATCCTTTTTGACTCATCTTTTGATGAGCTGGATATATGGGTTTCCATATTAAATAAAATTTAATAATGGATATAATACAGATAATGGACTCTCCTACTTTTCACCTTCTAATGGATAGCTTATTACATTACAAATCAACAGTACAACAAAATTGGCACAAGTCAAAAGATGATCACCTCCTAATTGTGCTAATAGTGCTATTTAGACATGCACAATATATGAGGTCCCTAATTTATACATTTAGCTTGCAGGAAAGCAATCAGCTCATTAGGTTAATAATATAGGAACTCCCAAAACTCTAGGATCGTTGCTCTTCTAAATGACACTGAATATAACTCGTTATATAATTATCACTTTTTGATTGCCTGCTAACTTTTCATTCTCATGCTCAATGCGTTCTTCTGCGACCAGCAGTCAGTAAGTGTGCTATTGCTCCTTTTAGGCTTCTTCAACATTCCTCAAAGATTCAAGCCTGCTCTTCATTCCTTTTTGGTGCAGAATGGCACTCACGTCTATGTTCTTTCCTTTTTCTACCACATGCTCCATGAAAACAGAGAAGCCATGAAGAAAGCTCGTGCATTCTTGAACGAGCAATCAAAAACTTGAAGCAATCCTCAGGGTTAGCTATTGTACCTTTATTTATTAAAGCCTCAACTTCTGCACTCATTTGGATATCAATAAATCATCATCAGTCTTCCCATTCCTTCATGCAACACCTTGACCTGGGTGTATGGTCAATTTCTGCTAACACTATGTCAAGAAAATTTGCATCGCTTTTGGTAGGGGTCTCCCTCTACTCCAAGCAAGTCCTCACCAAATTTATCTGTTAATTACTGCTTAAAATGCTAACCCAAATTTGTTAAGAAATCCCTAATGAAATACTGTACCAAACTTTTTATGGGGGGTAATCCATAAATGAAAGCTATTCATACACAAGCTTGAGTTAAACATTATGGATGGACATTTGCAGTACAGTTTACTTCAAAATCACAAACATGTTAATTGTTCCTCTTGCACAGAATGGTTCATTAAAAAAAAAAAGCGAACTTATCAGGAAAGAGGTTGAATTCAGAATTGTTCTCATTTTGTTGCTTCTCCTCCAAACTTATTGGTGTTTTGTAAGACCTTTTCAGTTCTCTTGCTTTGGATTTTTCTTTTGTAAGACCCGATCTGTTTACTAGATCTTTTTTTTTCCTACTCATCTTCATAGCTCACACTCTTCATTATATCAAGATGACACAAATATGAACAGATGGGATTTTTTTTATGCTAACCTATTAAGTCCACAAATGATCAGTTCCTACATTTTATATTTTTTTTATAATCTTTTGGGTACACTTTTATATTAGGTTGCTTAGGTTCAAGGATTTTCTCCATTCTTATTTTTCTCTAAATAACATAAGAAGTATCATTAGCTTTGTTTCAGCTATATTCTCCTTGAACATCCAAAAAAAGAAATTGTAATATGGTGAATATGCATGAATGGTTGATCCCAAAAAAGAAGGTGCATATCCATAAATAGAGATTATTATACAGGAAGTACCAATGAAAGTGTTGGTTTCAGAAGAGATTGAATGTCTAATATTTTTTACCTAGACAACTAATTGGATTATTGCAAGTGGAACGAGTAGGGCATGACTGGACATTCCCAAAATGGGTACTATCATGCACGTGATTTGCAAGATTCAACAAGTAATTAATATTTCACGATCAAAGGTGTAGTACTGCGGAGTTTTGTTTGCATATATAATGGTAAGTAGAGTGTGTATCACTATTTGATGTCAGTTATAGCACAAAGGTTTTTTTTAGTCCTCTGTTGTATTGAGGTTTGATTATCCATGGGATCCACCATATCAAACTTTTATTTCTCTTGAGTAAAATTGCAGCAGACTCGGAACTGGAAGAGGATAACAATTGGAACGATGAAGGGAAAAAGAAAGCAGAAGGCTTATTGATCAGATCCAGATTATCGATTTTTTTATTTCTCTAATTTTGAGGGAAATCAAAGTTGAATAAGAGGTATGAGAGGATTGCAACTCGGATGATGTAATGGACAAGAAATGATGCAGATGGGACCGAAATAGATCAACAGATTGATCCTTCATAAACAATGGAGGCTAGAGTAGACAATTGATCCTTGTAAGTGATAGCCATGATTTCCAACTTAAAGAAAGAAGAAGAAAAAATAGAGCTTAAATATTTAAATACTTCATAATGTACTCAATTATCTTGGCTTTAAATTTCTCCTTGTGCACGCCACATTCATTGTTCTAGTATGATATATATATCAGTTGATAAAAACTAGAATCCTTAAAGTTTTGTAATTGTAAAGTGGGTCCCAGTGGATAGGTTCAGTAATCCAGCTGAATTTAAGGGTTAGTTCAACACCTCTCAACCTAAATCCAAATTAATGAAGTTCCAATAGACAACCTGCATTGAAACTCAATCTGAACTCTGGATCAACATACAAAGATACCCAGAGAACATAACCACACAAGAAAAATGTTTATCAGTCTCCCCACCTCACTGTCATAACAAGCCTCACCATGAAAACTAGCTAAATTGCATATCAACCCTAGCTAAATTGCTCATCTTGCATGACTGTATAATTGTTTAGGTTAAGGCTTGTTTTGTTGAGAAAGAAAAGAAAGGATCTGGGGGAGGGAGGATGCCATCTTTCTTCCTCCTCTCCCCTCCATCTCGTGAGGTTCCTCATCGCTTGAGCCTGACAGAATCAAGAGGAAGAAATAATAAGAAAATCCTAGAGAAAGAGGAAGTGGGTTGAGGAGCTCTACATCCCAAACAAGAGGATGATTTAACACCATAAATGTTAGATCTGGCGAGAAAGAACCAGATCTGGATACAGTCGATGACTGTGGCCATGCTCAAGCAAAAATTGAAGGATTTATCATTGGGGAGACTGATCTTCTGAGAAAGTTGATCAATTCGATGAGACAAAGGTAGATCCGGCGAAACCCAGCAGCGAAGTCATTGTTAACGGGGGCACATAGGGCCTAAATGGAAGGGGTCTGATCACATAGATGTGGTCTGATATGGCATGAGATAGCCAGATCCAGCCTCAAGTGGACTGGATGAAGCCTTGAGGATGGCTGTGAGTGATGACCAGAGTTGACTGAGATCAGCATGAGGAGAATCTTAAGTGATGCAGCAGTGATTAAGCATACATTCTAAGAGAATAAAATCTAAGTGCTCATTGTAATTTAAAATTTAAGCATATTCTATAGTCAGCTTTGCTTGGAATTATAAACTAGAATAAATTAATTGATTTCGGTCAAGATAAAAGCAAAAGGCAAAAGAGATTGTGCTCTAAAAGAGGGTTTATATACTATACGACTTCTAACCTTTCCATTCCACTACAAGGAGGAGCTTTATTAATGAGTTCTGGAGTAAGGATTCCTGTGAGTGCAAGAAACTCAAATACCTGCAAGAAAATATATTCACTGCCATAAATCTCCAACTAGACATATACAAAACCAAAGAGATGAAAATCTCCACATTGAAAAATAAGGGCGACTTTTATCAAATATCGGGGAAGAAACTTTGTCATATGTGCTTCTCCTATAGTGAAGACTTCTTATAACTTATATCTCACGCGTTGTCAAACCAACAATCCAGCATATGGTTCCACACCAAAAAAATTCAAACATACATAGAAGAAAGAAAACAAGTCATGAATATATGATATAAACAGAAGTTTGTTTGAATATGGTATGTGAAAATAACGGCTACAAAAATGAAACATATGCATCATAAAATAAGATGAGACTTTGAAAAGTAGAATTACAATTAAAAGTTATCCAGCAGAAACATTCCACTTAACAAATCAAGAGGCAACAAGTTATTGAAAGTCAAATATACATGATTATATCTTACATATTGGCCATGGTTCGAAATCGCGGAATTGGAATCAGAATCGGAATGGAGTGACAATTTTAGGCATCGGAATCGGCTTATCGGCCATATCGGCCCGTTTTGTCTCGATGATATTGATCTCAGTCAAAAGAATTTTAAAAAATTTAAAAAACTATTCTAATAATTAGTAGCATTTTGGCATATTTTTTGAAAAATACTTGATTGAGTTTGAATTGCATCTAAACAAAATATTACAATACAAAGTGGTTGATGCAAAAACATAAATTAATAGGATATCCACAAAAACATTACAATACAACTAATCTAACAAGCTAATTATATTTTACTTAATAGTATTCATAAAAACCATTTTGTAATCATTTTCTGACATTTCTTAAAATTAGTTGGTTAATTATGTTCATGACAACCATCAACCATTTTGTAACGAAAATTTAATATTTTTTCTAACGAAGTAAGTTTAAATAATTAATCTAACAAACTAATTATACTTAATCTAATAAACTAATTATATTCATGAAAACCATGTTCTAACCATTTTCTAACATTTACCAAATATATTAATCACTTATATTGGAGATAACAAATTAATACTCACTTTCTAACCATGTTTAACATTTTTCTAACAAAAAAAACTTTAAAAAACAATTAATCTAACAAATTATTCATCACGTTAGTTACCAATTTTATTTTTTTTCAAATTACTCTTTTGGGGATTGATGGTAAGGGAGAGACATTTATAATCTTTATCAAGAGTAAGCATAGATGATAGAACTCTCGCAGGCTCAAAAATAATCATTGTACCCACGAGGCACCGAAAGCGATATAAGATTTGATACCACTGCTTTGTCGTGTCATATTAAAAGACTGGTGGAATCCAATCAAGAGTGAGTTGTTGTCAACTAATCAAATTTTTACGCTGCTGAATCGAAAAGATACTACTGAATTTGCTGCAGTTTAACAATTGTTGTGTTGGAATTGACAAGAATCAAAATGAATATTGGCCGATTCTGGTCGATTTCAACCTTGATATTGGCCAATTCTGACTGGTTCTGGCCGATTCCGATTAAATACCACAATTTTATCTTGATGTCGGTCGATTCTGATACTAATCGGCTGATTTATACTAGAATTGGTCGATTCTTCAAACAATGATATTGATCTTATCTGAACCTGAAATAGACATGCAAATTGAGGTGGGGCCTACCAAAATTAGAGCCCTCAATCATAGCTGGACATGCTTGAGAAGATACAATAAAGATTATTTCAAAACTTTAGATTACCTATAAAATTCACACCCTTAAAACCACACTGTCTAACTAAGAATACCTCCTAACGATTAAATTGATCTGGAGTCTAAAACCACACTTACGTAACTAAGAATACGTTAACTACAGATTCTACCCAATTCTTTCCCTCTTCTCTATTCTTCTTATAAGTTTTTTTTCCGCTTTTGATAATTAAAGTGGATAACCCCAACTCTCCCCTGGATAAGGGAGAAAATTCTTCTCAATATGTTTAAGGCAAGTCTTAGAGTTGTAACCATCCTCATGCTTTAATGATGAGGACATCACTCAGTGTACCATTTACTTTATGCCTTAGTCTAGTTTGAGTGTAGTTGTTTTCTTTATTGTTTTTTTTTAGTACCACATCGGTTATATCTAGGAACCAATTTTTTGTAAAGCCTATAAATGGCCCAGATTTCTTTAATCAGCAAATAATGAATAAATAAACTTTTCTAGTTAAATTTTTAAGCTCTTTTGAGTTCTTGAGATTGAGGTGTGAAGCACCCCAAATTTATCTGATTTTTTCCTAAACCCTAATTTCTCTTTTCGTTGTTCTTTTCAAAACTCTAATTTTTTCTTAGTTCTTTGAATTGAAGGTGATTGTGATCCTGTATTGTATCAATTTGGTATCAGAGCTTAGGCTTCAATCCCTTTCAATATTTTCTTCTCCTTCTTTCTCTCCTCCAAACCTAGATCTACATCAAATTTTAGATCTAGATCCAGTCCCAAAAAAAAATCCAAATTACATTGTTCGTTCATCTCCCTCACAGTACATCTTCCACCTCCGAAAATTAAAAAAAACCAAAAATCCGTCAAAAATCCCTCAAAATTCCAAATCCTTCTTGTTCATCTTCTCCAACATAAGTCCAGAAAATCCCTTCCCATCATCCCCTCTAAATCTCTCCACGCCGCTGCCACATCACTTTCATCATCTTCATCATTTTCTTCCTCTTCTTCATCACCTACCCGTCGTGACTTCTCGTCGTCACCCAATCATCAAAAGAAAGAAAAAAAATTCTTCCTAATTCCCTCTCATCTTAGGCGCCACCACCTGGGCCGACTTCCCACCTCCCTCTGCATCACTGCCATCCACTTCCTCTTGCCAATCGCCAGCAACAAGCACCCCAATTTCAGCGTCAATCCTTCATCTTCATCAACCCCAATCTCCAACATCGACATCAATTCCTCTATCTCCCTCCAAATCTTTCTTCAGATCACCCCTTACGCGCCCCCACATCGCATCACAACCAGGTCTCAGATCCACTGCCTCCCCTTCCTCCATCGAAGACCTCATCCACCCTCTCCAACCTTCCTTCGGCGTCGCCTGCTGCCACTTGTCCCCTCCATCTCCTCCCCAGAGCTCGCCATCACTGCCTCCAACAACGCTGCTGCCGACGCTTCACCACCGGCCGTCGACAATCGCATCTCCAGCGCCAGATCCCATCATCATCAATGTCGAGATCTCTCGCCGCCTCTCCCTCTTCGATCTTGCCATTGACAGAGCTCGAGCTCTACCTCCAATCGTCGCCTTCGCCGGATCTCCAACGCCACCGCCAGAGAGAACCCTCTGCCCCCGCTGTCGTTGAGCCCTAAAATGAAGAAAGACATGGGGAGTGGATACATTTTTGGGTCCATTTGGGTTTGTCTTAAAACCCGACCCCGACCCATTTGAGGCACAACCCGACCCAACTCCAATTTCATTTGGGTTAATGGGGTTTAGTGGACAAACCCGATAA
This sequence comes from Agave tequilana, assembly GCA_038442645.1. NCBI lineage: Eukaryota > Viridiplantae > Streptophyta > Magnoliopsida > Asparagales > Asparagaceae > Agave > Agave tequilana. The sequence continues at coordinate 58,185 of JAVJIF010008648.1, forward strand.
GTCACCAACCCGACCGTGCCAGTTACCACTGATGTCAATGCTGACGTCATCACCGAGTCACCATACTGAGTCGACCCAGGCCAGTGAGTGTTCAGCTCAGTTCAGATTCAGTTCTAATCTTCTGAGGCCATTCAGAGCTTGTTTCAAGCCCGAATTAAGCCATTTTCGAAGCAGTAGATCCGTGATGACCAGTACTACGTGTTTATAGCCTTCATATCAAGGTTTGAGCCTCGGTTGTCTACCAGAGTCAACTCGATAGATTAGCACATAGCAGTGCATAACTTGTTTTTAGCTTGATTCGCGCCCGATTTGGGCCATTCTCCTGGCAGCCGTCTTTCACTTTCTATTACCGTTGTCCAGGAATCTTATAGGTGATTTTAGCTTTTAGGTGTCAGTAGTTCTCCGAAGAATCTTAGAGGAATTTTGTGTTGAGCGTGAACGACTCACCCCTCGGGTGATATTCTAACTTGAGTTGAGTTAATAATTGTTGAATTACTTGCAACTACTATTTGGATTCCGATCATTTGTTGGTTGAAATGTTATTTGCTTCTATTTAGTGGTTGCATCAATGTTTGTCACTTCTCATCATTTTAGGAGTGCATTTCTTTGCATGTAGAACTTATAACTCTAGAATATTTTTACTTAGTGCATGCATTTAATCTACTTGACTCTATGGTTCTCCACTGCATCTACTTGTTTGCTTGATTCTTACGTTTGAACCATCATGACTAGTCAACATTATAGAGATTACCTTTTAGATCAGCGACACAACCACCGTCAGAGTCATATGTCCATTCCAGACTACATAGTCATTTTAAGAACTTAACCCATCGTAGTGACGTGAGAGAGCACCATTCTGAGACTATAACTAGATTTGTTTGGGGTTTAAGACCTAAAATAAGATGTGCTATAATTACTGTCTCTTATGATTTAGACACTGTTGAAGAATCCTTTGATGTTGCATTAAAATTAGACTTGACTTTCAAAATGCTAGTCAATGCCAAAGCCCGGTGTTCTAAGTGTGAGGAGTATGAACATTATGATTATCAGTGCCCATCGGAGAGTCAACATGTTAAAATTGTGTCCACTGATGATGTTGACGACTTGAAAGTTGTTGAGAATGTCCATATTCCTTCTAAGACTGTTAGTATAATTGAAGACATAGCAGTTGGTTCCGACACACCATTGATGAAATCCACATGCCTTCTGATAGTGCCGTGATGATGTGGATGAGATAGTTGAGCCTAATACACCAACAGTGCCTAGTAAGCCATTCAAGTCCCCTTGCGCTGAATATAATTTTATGCTTGTTTCTATTGATACATCCATCTGTGGGGTTAGATGTGTGCTCTCTTAGGCATCCATTATCTCAGTCTCTCATCGTTAGGAGTTATGCCTAGAATATCTATTGTATTGTATTTATCTATTGCACATTAATAAATCACTAGGCCAATAGCAATTTGGAATGACACATACAAATTTGTTGCATACTCATATAGTATTTTGCGGGAATTTTCAGTTGATAGTAAGATGATGGTTACGAGTCACCTTGAAGTTGTGGGGAAGTTGCACGCTTGGCGTACAAATTTTGATAGGATTATGAAGAGAAGTGCTTCCATTGCTCATCAGTTGCATACCCCATGGGATCCTGATATCAACTCCGTCTTCATCAGGGATGATTCGCCTCGATCTACTATATGTGACTTAATCGAGCTGTCATCTTCCACAGTCGACCCGTCACTGAGACCAGCTCCACCTCCACCACCATGGTCTCGACGTGAGGTACCCGTGTTGCTGTCACGACCACCGCCTTGGCCCGATTAAGATGCTTCGAGAAGGGGAACCTCGCTCAACAGGGTCGAGTTTCTCCTACCCTGGAGAAATGATGTGGACATCACTCAGTGTACCAGTTGTTTTATGTGTTAGTCTAGTTCAAACTTTTTCCAGTTAAGTTTCTTGAGCTCTTTTGAGTTTTTGAGATTGGGATGTGAATCCCGTGGTGTAAAGGGTGTTGTGTGAAGCCCATCGTAAGGGGCGCGAAGCCCAAATTTATCAGATTCTTTTCTATAAATCCTAATTTCCATTATTCTTTTCAAAATCCTAGTTTTTTCTCATCTCTTTAAATTGAAAGTGACTGCGATCTTGTATTACATCATTTAACCATTGACGAAAGCTAATAACATTAAGCATAACAAAGGACCACCACTATATGCAAGAACTGTCATAATCAATCTATTCTCCATTTCATATAACTGATATAAGACTTTACTTTGATACAAGGGCATTGCTCGTCATTTAAACATCAAAAAGAAGTAAGATATGAAAGCTAAAACTTGAATTGTTTTGGTTAATGTCTGCAAATCCATGATATTGATGTTATGTTAAACAAAATTTACCAAGAACTAACTAATTTACTCTGAAACTTATAGATCTTAATGCATTTAAAATGATTTCCAGTGAAGCACTTTAATAATATTCACAAATATTTGATCATGTCAACCTTAAGGTACAGAAGAACTAAAGAGCACTGCAACAAATATAATCACAAAATAATATTGAAGTTTAATACAATTAAAAACTAATAAAATAAACGAGAAAAGTCACTAACCTTGAGAAGCTTCCTAATGATAGGAGTTCTGTTGAAGTTACCACGATTTTGCTTCATTATATTGTGTAGCATTTGCAATCCTACAGAACCAACAAATAATGAAAAAAGATCACATGCTTGCATGAAATTACATTACCTCATTCCTTCTAAGGAGGACAAAAATGATTTCAATATTCAAAGAAAGCTAAATTACCATTTTTGTTGATTACATCCACCAAAACCTTCCGAGACTTTGTTTTCAATATAGCATCAAGAATCAATGAAAGATGTCGCGTGCTAAGAGAGAATGAAGAAGTCAAGCAGCATACTTTTTTATTGGAAAAACAATAAACAGGGTGATACAGTGGTCAAACAAAGAATCCATTACAACCTTTGGGATCCACAACCTCCAACATCCCCTTCTGCCGCAGTGACAAACAAAAGCTTCAAATAGCCTCTAGTTGCATCCTGATCAAGAAACCGAGATATCAGAAAAAAGAATTACAATATTTACTGATTAAACAGAACAAATAGAGAAAAGAATAGATATGAGCTGTTGCATTTGGCATGTAGAATGACCAGAAAAAGGTATACCAACTGTAGTGACTTAGGAAAATTGTGTTAATAATGTGGTCATGGCCCTGGTACAGGGGAAACGTTGAAGGGTGAGCAGGGGACCAAGGAAGATCTGCAGGAGTAATATGACTATGGACAAATTTATAAGTTGAAATAACTTGGTACCAAATACAGTGGCTGAGGCCAAAGAAAAGTAATATGGAAGTAACAAGGAGGATTAGTACAAACACCTCAAAATTATCGGTGAACTGGAAGTACTAAGTACAATTTTGCATATAAGTATGTTCATGTAACAACAGCAGTGTTAAAATAATTAAAAAGTGGAGGTAACTCCTATAGATGGAAGGAGTAAGGCTCAAGATGGGATTGCACAAAGTTCACAGCATTTTTTCTTGCTATGAAGTGATTGTCTAGGAATAATAAATTGTGTGAAATGTAATATATGATAAAGGTAATATTTGAGTAATTTAAGAGATTGGAATCCAATAATTCAGTTGAACTTTGATAATTAATCTTCCCCATAAATACCAAGTCGACAGAGGAACAAATACAACAAAATCTGACGGGGAAAAAAATACCCATCACCAATTAATTTTGAATCAGAATTTCTTGAAATCTGCATAAAGCTTGAATTGCACAATATATATAACTATACAGAGGAGTCTTCAGGATGGTATTTGAAAACCTTTCCTGGAATGACAGAAGATGGAATCTTAAATGGCTTTCTTCAGCAATAGTCAACTATTAGGTCTCACTTGTACACAAAAGGTAAATAAGAGGAGTAAAAAGTGCCCCTTTGAAAATGAGTCATTCTATGAATGAAACTATAGAGAACTGCGAAGAGATTCAGTATGTCAACTCAAATAATTAGTTAAACCACTGTTCTCAGAGCACCCATCACGGGATCTTCTGTGGCTCCAAGTGATGCAAGGATCAACCCAGCAACTAGCCAGGTGAAGGCCAGAACGTAAAATTGAAGGCATCTAAAGCAAAAAGGTCCAAAGGAAGATGACAAGGCAAATGAGGTAATCCGCTTTTTTGTTTCTTTCTTTCTTTCTTTCTTTCTTTTATGAACTAGCCCGATCTTGAGGCCAGGACCTCCTATGTCCCAACCCCATTTTACTAGAGAGTCAGGCCTCAATGGCAAACAGCTCTTTTAGGAGATGTAATTCAGTTTTACTCTCGCCAAATTTTCACAACAATCCTATTTGTTACGCCACAGGTCACCAGTGAGACTAGAACAGGATTGACATATGCAAGAGTATGCATTTTTGGTCATGTGCGAAAACCGCCTATGATGGATCTCACTGGTGTCATTCATCATTGCTGGCAACTAACAAACAACCCCATTTGTTACTAGAAACGTCGTAGGTCACCCACGGTTCAAAGACTCGGCCGAGTCGGAGACGAGTCGGCCGAGTCGTATCCGTCTCGGCCCGCTCCGAGACGAGTCCGAGTCACGAGTCGATCGACTCAACTCAGAGGAGACCGACTCGGCCAAGAATCGGAGTTGACTCGGCCGACTCGACATTATGATGATGATTTTGTGCCTCATCGGAATTCAATGTGGAAATAACTACATTAGCATGTATTTATGAATGTAATTTGTGCAATTTACTATATTGTGCCTGTATTTCGATATGCTTCTACCGACGACGCGTGTATTTATACTTTCGCTTTATATTTAGTGTGCTAGGTGATATATTTTAGACATGTGATACATGAATGTAAATGTCTACATTTTTTAAAGATTTGTCGTGATTTTTTCAGAATTATTTGAGCTTTCTATGTAGCGTCTTGCGCGTATCGCCCGATACCGATCCGAGTCGTCGAGACCGATCCGTCTCAGTGCCCGCCGAGTCGGCGGCCGAGACCGCGACTGTGAACCATGAGGTCACCAGTGAGACCGCAATAGGCTTAACATATGAAAGAGTATGCAATTTTAGATTTTCCCCCTTCATATCCTCCATTATTTTCTGCGCATTTCTTCTTATGTTTGTCCTTTTTTCTCCTCTGATCTCCCTTTCCTTATTTTCTCTTTTTCATGTACTATCTCCTAAAGTTTCCCTTTCATTCTTTCTATTAGTTTTTTCATTCAATATTCCTCCATGTTTTTATTTCCTTTCTTCTCTCATTTTCTATTATATAGCCTTTTGCTATTCTCAATATCATCTTCTTTAATTATATTTTTGTTCTCCCTTATCAACAGTTGTCTTCATTTTCTTATTTCTATTTCTATTCTTCAGCTAATGATTCATGATACTGAAGATGTGGCCCTTAATAGAGTTGAATGGAAGAGAAGGGTTCATGTAGCTTGCCCAAAAAAATTGAGATAAAGGCTTTGTAGTAGTTGTAGTTTTCTTCAATATTCTGTTGGAAGTCCATTTTCCTCTTTCTCTTATAACTTTATTCTTGTTCTCTGTTGGAAGTCCATTTTCCTCTCTCTTATAACAACTTTTTCCTTGTCTCCTTCAATTTTTTCCTCAACTAATTAAGTTGAGTAGTTAGTTTTTTGGTGAGTAATGCCCATGTAGATGAGGTTCACTTATATATGCTATTTACAATGCTTGATCATTGGAAGAATAGTTAACTTGACTTCTAGTTCCTGTTATGATAGATGATTCATTAAAGATTCATTATCATTTCTAACTTATTCTGTATTTTCATCCATATTAGATTATGTCTTATGGATACAGAATTAGTAGGCAACCATTAATAGACACTAGTACAGAAAATTTTTGTGTCATTCTAAAGTGAAAATGGTGTAAGTGGGCATAACTGTACATTTATATATTTTGATTATTGATCTTATCTTTTTTCGTCTCACTTCAATTAGTAACTCCCCTCATCTGGTGCCTCCAGCCTCATGCGATCTATATGACCATTCTTGTGTTGAAATTACCTTTCACTTTTAAAACTCTTGGTTCCAGTGAAGGCCTTTTGTCAAAACTCAAGGAAATTTCAACTCCATGTACCAGAAGATTTGCATTCGACAAAAGATGCAGATAAGTGAGGTGCAATTTAAGAGCTTGCAAGGACGCAGTTAGCTTGAATACTGCGCTTTCCTTTTTAATGAGTGAATTTTATTCTATTCTTTCTTTCTTTCGTTTTTTTGGCTAACGATCGGTTGCAGTATTTTTATAAGCAAGGGCTAACGACCAGTTGCAGTATTTTTATAAGCAATTTGACTACATCATTTGCTGCATTTTGCAGTTCAATATCCAGCAATCGACATGCTAAGGTCCCGGGAGACTTCGTATGGTCTTCTAGCTTCCAAAGAAGTCTCATGTCCATCCTGGACATCTGCAACATCCTCCCATGCCTTTTTTTTATTAAGGCGGTTGAAGCAACACAAACAATGGAGATGGGCTTATCACTCCACCAAATGCTGCTGCAATCCAATTTCCGAACAACCAAACTTATCTGAATCACTTGTGTAGCTGCGTGCACAAATAAGAGCATGAAATATGCAAGACTGTGTACTGTCTAGGTATGTTGTTTGTGCATATACTGTACAAGAATTCAGGCACGTTGTGCTGCAGATATACATAAACCTCACAAATTGGATTTGACAAGCTTTTGCACTTTATACAGGAGAATAGACGAGATAAATTTCAGCTGTAAAAGATGGACAAGCAGAATGGCACATTAAGAGTTGTTTGCAAACTTGCAACTTCTAATGTTGTAGATAGTACTCGTACTAGGGTAATATATGTGAAAGGTAAATTTTGGAAGGATATATGTAAACTTTATGCTTTCAGTTGACAGTTATCAAAGGATGTATAGCACATGTTATGCAAGTTGAAAAGAAAATAAAGGAAGCCACAAGGCTATTGATGGGGACATCGTTATCTTAGCTGCTTCTATTTTAGTTTATTTTAGTTGATTGTTTTATTTAGTTTATTTTGTCTCATATTGGTTGTGGTGGGATTCCTCCTCTTGGGGGCCGTTTGTTTCGTCGTAAAAGTCATAAAAGTCCGTAATTCATAAATGACTTACAACCCAATTACAAATATGGCGTTTGTTTGGACCGTAATTCATAAAAGAGTTACGCAACTCAACTACCACTCACTTGCAACCCAATTACCACTCACTTACAACCCAGTTACAGTTAATATTGTGGTCATGCAAATTTGTATTATTTTTTTATGTTAATCTTAATTTTTTTAATATTTAGCATTTTTAGTATTTATTTGCAATATTAAAACTTTTTGAATCACCAAATAGTTAATTTTGTGGTCAACTTTTCACTTACAACTTACATATTACAACAACCAAACACCGTAAAACACAATACAATTTCTCACTTACAACTTTATATTACCAACCAAACACCGTAAAGCTTGCATGCATGTAACTAATTTACAACTGTAAAAGACTTTACCAATTACGACTTACGAATTACAGCCAATTACGACAACCAAACAGACCCTTGATGTAGGTCTATATAAGGCTAAAACTACTATTGAAGTTATTAGTTAATATGATATTGAATTTATTAAAAAAAACCTTATTTAACATAATGATTTGCTTAACATCCTAAATTTTTGTAAGTTCCAAAAATGGGTGAGACATTCACCCAGGTGAGAGACCCGAATCCCCTATTCTTCTCCAAATTATCAAAACCCTAGTGTGGTATCGTGTTCTGCATAATTTTGGTATCAGAGCTAAAATTCTAGCTTTTCTCCACGCATAAAAATTTAAAAACCCTAGATCTAAATGTTTCTCTTCTTTTCTTCCCAAGTTTAGATTTCTTAGATTTTGAAAAAAATACAGTTCACAACAATCCCCAAAAAATCCCCGAAAACCCCTCGAGTTATTGTTCATTTATCTCTTTCATCTCACCAAAACCCTAACCCTAATCCTCACTACAGCCGCCCTCAGTCACCTCTCTCACAATCATGCCGCCTGTAATATCACCGCTCATCGACGCCAACTTCATCATCTCCATCTCAGATCGACACGACTTCACCGTCTCCCTAGATCTCCATCATGAGATCTCGTCGACCCCAATCCCCCCTCCAACTCCAGCTCTGACCTTGTTAGCATCACCACTCCAGCTCGTCACCGTCAGATCCTTCAGCATCAGCGTCGCCTTGTGACTTTGTCGTCAGCCGCCTCTTCTCCTCTCCGATCTCGACTCCTCAACGTCGACGATCATCGACACCTACATCTTGACGCGACCGACCTGACTAGAACCAGGACCACTGTCAATTGGACCCGACCCGATAGCAGTTTTTAGACCAGTTAACTGTTCAAGAGCAGTTTCACGTTTCAAGCCCGTTTTGAGCCAGATTCGAGCCGTTAAAATTCTTGGATGATTTTCTGAGTTATTGGGAGAAGTTTCAGCTTTAGAAAGAAGGATCTTTCTCCTACAAGCTCCTAGGGACTCACTATTCATGCATTTGCTTCTTCATCGCCATCGGGTAATCTCTAAACTAATCCACCTAGTTTCGTTATTTTTCTAATTTCTTGTGAATTTTGTGTGTGGTTAGTAGATAGCATTGCTATTGTTATCTGCTGAAATCATTGGTTGCTTGGATATTCATCTTTTAAGATGCATTTCCTTGCATTATAGAGACTGAGCCTTTAGGGATTTTATTTATTCTTCTAGTTGCACGCATATAGTGTTGGGAGTCTAGGATTTGCATTGCATCGTGTGTTTGTTTGTTTGTCTTAGGCTAGTGCATCTCCTTTGTAACGGAAAGCGGTATAACCCTAGTCAAACTTACATGGAGGAGAAAATTGGTATTTTGCTTAAGGAGTTTCAAAAAGTCAAACTTCAGTTAGATAAAGTCAAAAAACAACTTAACGAGGTACCCATAGATGACCGTAGGCCTCATATGATGATAAAAATGAGAGGAAGGATGAAAGTACCCATAAACACAGGGATGACAATGATGACATCACATGTAAGATCAAGGTCGAAGCTCCCACATTCGAATACAAATAAAAGAAAAAAATTAGGGTTTTACAAGAAATAAAATGAGTAGAGAGGTTAGGGTTGGAGAAAGAACTAAATAACTTTGGGCTTCACACCCCTTACACTACAGGCTTCACACCCAATCTCAAGAACTCAAGAGCTCTGAAATTTTAACTGGAAAAATTTTTATTTAATCATTGCCTACTTATTCATTGAGTTGAGCCTCTTTATATAGGCTCTTATAAAGTGAACTTCTCGAATATAACCAATGTGGTACTAAAAGAAAGATAGACAAAAACATAATATCTCAAAATAAGTTAAGGCATGAAAAGACAACTGGCAACTGGCGTGATGTCCTCATCAATTCCCCGGGTTGGAAGAAACTCGACCCTACCGAGTGAGGACTCTCCTCACGAAGCATCTCAATCGGGCCAAGGTGGTGGTCGTGGCAGCATCATTGGTACGTCACATTAATACCATGGTGACGGAAGTGAAGCTGGTCTCTGTGACGAGTTGGCTGTGAAAGATGGCAACTCGATCAAGGCATAGAAAGTAGACCAAGGCACATCATCCCTGCTGAAAACGGAGCTGATAACAGAATCCCATGGGCTATCCAACTCGTAAGTAATGAAAGCAATCCTCTTCAGAGCCCTATCGAAATCCTTAGGCCAAGCGTGCAACTTCCTCACAGCCTCAGAGCGACTCATAACCATCACCTTATTATCAACCGCAAATTCCTGCAAAGTACTATATGGGTACGCAGCAAATTTGTGGGTATCATTACAAATTGCTATCGGCGTAGTGATATCATCAATATATGCAACAGGCAAATGCAATGTAGTAGGCTCAACTATCCCATTCACGTCATCACTGGCACTATCAGACATGTGAATTTCATCAATAACCAGTGTGTCAGCACTAACTGTTGTGTCTTCAATTATACTAACAACCTTGGAAGGAACATTGAGTTTCTCAATAACCTTCGAGACGTCAACTTCATCACTAGACACAATTCTAACATGTTGACTCTCAAGGACAATGATAATTATAATATCCATATTCCTCACATTTAGAACACCTGGCCTTAGCATTGACTAGTATTTTGAAAGTCAAGTCCAACCTTAATGCAACATCAAAGGCCTCTTCAACAGTGTCTAAGTCATAGGGGCCAGTAATCATAGCACGTTTTATTTTAGGTCGTAACCTCAAACAAACTTAGTTACAGTCTCAAAAGGGTGCCTCTCACTTTACTATGATGGGTTAAGTCCTTAAATATGACAATATAATCATGAACGGACATATGACCCTGATAGAGGTTGTGTAGCTGGTCTAAGTGGGGGTCCTATAATGCTGACTAGTCATGATGGCTCAAGCAAACAAACAGATGCAGTGGAGAACCCTAGAGTTAAGAAAACTAAATGTATGTACTAAACAAACAAAATACCTTAAAGTTTAAGTTTTAAATGTAAAAAAAATGCATTCTTAAAATGATGAAAAGCATAAATGCTAATGCAACCACTAGATCGAAGCAAATAGCATTTCAAACAACAAATTATAGCAATCCATATAGCAGTTGCAAGTAGTTAACGATTCAGGTCAAGTTAGGAAATCACCTGAGGGGTGAGTCATTCACGCCTAAACGCAAATTTTTTTAAGATTCCTTGAAGAAATACTCATACTGAAAAGCTCGAGAATGGCGCAAATCAAGCGCTAATCGGGGCAAAAACAAGCTCTGAACTATGGTGCGCTAATCTACTGAACTGAACCTGACAGACACCGAAGCTTAAACTAGAATATAAAGGCTGTAAATGTGTAGTGTTGCTCTCCACGAGTTCACTGCTTAGAAAATGGCTCGAATCGGGCTTGAAACAAGCTCAGAATGGACGAATGTTGGGGCTTTAGGGGACATGAACAGTAACCGGGAGGTTACTGTTCACTGTGAACAGTAATCTTTTTTTTCTTTTTTTTTCCTGTTTCTGTTTTTTCTTTTTCTGTTTTTCTTTTTTCCCCTGTTTTTCTGTTTTTTTTTGTTTTTCTTTTTTCTGTTTTCCTCTTTTCTTTGTGCAAAGTAGATTTAGATCTAACAGTAATCGGTTTTTTTTTGGCAAAGTAGATCTAGATATAGATCTAGGATTTGGGGAAGAGAAGAAATTCGAAGGGGATTGGGACCAAAGCTCTGATACCAAATTAATGTAATACAGGATCGCAATCACCTTCGAATACAAATAAAAGAAAAAACTAAGGTTTTACAAGAAATAAAATGAATAGAGAGGTTAGGGTTGGAGAAAGAACCAAATAACTTTGGGCTTCGCACCCCTTACGCGGGCTTCGCACCCCTTACACTACGGGCTTCACACCTAATCTTAAGAACCCAAGAGCTCTGAAATTTTAACTAGAAATTTTTTTATTTAATTATTGTCTACTTATTCATTGAGTTGAGCCTCTTTATATAGGCTCTTACAAAGTGAACTTCTCGGATATAACCAATGTGGTACTAAAAGAAAGATAGACAAAAACATAATATCTCAAATAAGCTAAGGCATGAAAAGACAACTGGCAACTGGCGTGATGTCCTCATCATAGGGTCAGCTAGGATCTACTTAGCTTCAATAGAAAGAGACTGGGAGAGGCATAAGGATTCTATACAATTGTGGGAAGAGATGAAAGATGTGTTAAAGGAAAAATACATTCCTGAATCTTATAGGCATTGTCTCTTAGATAAGTTGCGCAGCCTCAGTCAGGGCAGTATGTCAGTTCAGGATACATGACTGCATTCAATGACCTAACTCTTCGTTGTAAGGTGCAAGAGGATCGTCTCCAAGTCATATCTAAGTTTCATTCAAAGTTGAGATCCAATATACGTGTCATGCTCATCCACTCCCAAAATGTGACCTCCCTTGTGCAGGCTAGTCAGTTAGCACAGGACATAAAGGACTCTCTTAAGTTTTATTCAGAGTGTAGGTTCATCGCCAAAGTCAGGGAGCAGTCTAGACGTCAACCTGATGATACTGTCAGACCTAACACTAATACCACTAAAGACCCTAAGGGTAAGTCAGTGATAGGCGAGTCATCTAAGCAGGGAGCTAAGGGTATGCAGTGTTATAGGTGTCATGATTATAGTCACGTTGATGCACAATGTCTGTCTGGGAACTTTCTCATTGCGAGAGCTGATTTGGATAACGATGAGTTCGATGACAAGATCTATAAGCCAGTAGGGAGTGCTATTGATACCGATGAGAACGTTAGGGTTTCTAGCATCTAGTTGAGTGTCGTTAGGTGTCTCCACATTGCATCTAAGAATGAGGATTGACGCAGGTCTAGTTGTTATTGTTCAAAACATACATCGCACATGAGGGCAAGAGTTACAAGTTGATAATTGATGAGGGAAGTTGTGTCAATATTATCTCCAAGACAATTGTTGAGAAGATGGGTCCCAAAGCTGAACCCCACTCACAACCATACAATATTACTTGGGTTGACAAAATCACTCAATCTGTTACCCAATGTTGAATACTGTCTATCCAAATGTCTAGTTATCAGGATCATCTATAGTGTGACGTAAAGGATATGGACACCAAACATATCTTACTTGGTAGGCCATGGTTGTATGGTTTAGATGTGACCAGTTTGGTAAGTCAAATACTTATGAATTTAAGATTAATGGAAAGAGAATAGTGTTGAAACCTGCTTAACTTAAGTCCAGTGAGGGGAGTCACAAGACTAGGATAGTCACCGATAAGGAGAGTAAGAAGCCACTTCACCTTGTAACTAGATCTCAGTTTTTTTAAGGAGAGAAAAGAGGAGAAAGTGTATGTGATAGTTCCTTGGTGAGTCTTCTAGTGCACCTGTATGATTCTCTCCCGAGGTTCATCAGATTCTCACAGATTTCAGTGATATAATGCTTGATGAGTTACCTGATGAACTTTCTCCCCTTAGAGACATCCAGCATGCCATAGATTTCATGCCAGGGTTTAGTTTGCCTAATTTGCCTCACTATAGTACAAACCCTACCAAGCACGCTGGGTTGAGGAGACAGGTAAATGAGTTACTGTGGAATGGCTTTATTAGAGAGAGTTGAAGTCATTGTGTCGTGCCCGCGTACTCACACCTACAAAGGATGGTAGCTGGAGGATGTGCATGGATAGTCGTGCCATTAATAGAATTACCACTAAATATAAGTTTCACATTCCAAGACTTGACAATTTATTAGACATGATGGCCGAATCTTATATCTTCTCGAAGATTGTTCTTCGTAGTGGGTACCATCAGATTTGTATCCGCGAGGGTGATGAGTGAAAGAGTCTCTTTAAAATTAAAGATAGATTGTATGAGTGATTGGTCATGCCCTTTGGTCTGTCAAATACGCCTAACACATTAATGCGAGTCATGGCCCATTTTTTGTGTCCTTTCTTATGTAAGTTTGTTGTTGCCTACTTTGACAACATTCTCGTCTTTAGTCAAACCCAGGAAGAGCATCTATTTTATTTGACTCGGGTTCTAGAGACTCTCCACAAGGATAAGTTGTTTGTCAGTCTGAAGACGTGCATTCTTGTCTCCATCTATCCACTTCCTAGGGTTCATCGTGTATAGAGACGGAGTAACAGCTGACCCTGATAAAGTTAAAGCTATTAGAGAGTGGCATGCTCATAATACGATTCATGAGGCCAAGAGTTTTTATGGCCTAGCCACTTTTTATAAGAGGTTTGTTAGGGATTTAGTACCATTATGGCTATGATCACTGAGTGTCTTAAGAGAAGTTCAAATATACTAAATCTGTTACTAAGTGTTCCGAAGAAATTAAGGAGAAATTGACTACTGCCCTAGCCCTACCGCACTCCAGTTGATTACCCTATTGTTATTCATGACCCTTCATCGACTTCCGCAGGTCCGCAGGCGTCAACCCGGATTTGTTTGACGACTACCACCTTCGCCATTCACCAGAGGCGAATATTTTGAAGCTGGGGAGAGTTGATGAGGATCCTACAGGGACTTGAAAGACATATTTTCGTAAGAGATGCAAGACTTGAGTCCAAGTCCATGGTGGACATTTTGTTACCACCGTATTCATAGGAGATGAATGCTTTCAAACCGGAAAGAGTGATGGGGACATCATTATCTTAGTTGCTTTTATTTTAGTTTATTTAGTGGATTGTTTTATTTAGTTTATTTTTAGTCCCATATTGATTGTGGTGGGATTCCTCCTCTTAGTGTAGGTTTATACAAGATTAATACTATTGAAGTTACTAGTTGATATGATATTGAGTTTATTAAAAAAAAAATTATTTAGCATGATGATTTGCTTAACATCCTAAATTTTTTTGTGAGTAAGTTGCAAAACTGGGTGAGATTCACCTGGGTGAGAGACCCGAATCCCTTGTTTTTCTCCAAATTATCAAAACCTTCATTTGGTATTGTGTTCTGCATGAGCTACCCATGCTTTATGGATCTTAATGTCGTGCAACCGAGAAGCAGTACCAAAGTTGAGGAGAAAATAAATGAAGCCACAAGGTTACCCATGCTTTATGGATCTGAATGTCATACAATTGAGAAGCAGTACCAAAATTGTATGTAGGGCAGACCAAGAATAATTACTTAGCTTGGGCACCATGATACATCCAAAATTTCTCAAAATAGATATAGATTATTAAATTGTATTGAAATTTAACAAAAAAAATGAAAGAACTAATTTTTTTTCCTGTAAAAAATACTAATGGTAAGGGTTAGAGCACTTTTCATGTTTTCTTGTAGATCTGGAAAAAAAACAGAGGTGGTTTCTGTAAAGGTTTGCTTGAACTATAAGGTATTTTAGTATATTTGCTTTTCTGCTAAAGCAGAATATACAAAGGAGGCTTTTCTACAACATACTTATTTTTCTTATATGCTGACAATTGGCAGGTTCGTTTACTTTTGTGGGATGAGAGAGAACATGAGCCAAACTGAACTACATGTAGTTCTGCCTTAGTGTAGCTCAATGAGAATGGTGAAGCAGATAAGTGGCGACACAAAAAAAAAGACAAAATAAGAATCCAGTTTAACTGTCAGAATTTAGAGGCAGCTTAGAAGTTAAGATGACATAAAACTGTTTGAGATGGTTTGGGCATGTAGGACGAGTGATTTAGCAGGTGTACTAGGAGTGACAGGCTTTTAGCTAACCGTGTTACCAGGATTAGGACCAAAATGAACTCTGACTGAAACTGCAGAGGAGGATATATAGTGCTGTAGAGCTATATACAGCAGCAAACAACAACAATTATTTATCCCACCTTTTTGGGGTTGGCTACATGCCCCCTGTAGAGCTAAATAGTGAAAATAAAAAAAAGGTTCACATGGTAGACTCTTTGTTTGTTGTAGCCTCATAACGAGCAATTATTTTAAGTGAGTGAGTGAGCTATTTGAATGGAGTTCAATTATAGGTTGCTATACGTTTGTTGTTTTTGTTGCTGCCAATGTTGTTGTTAGAGTGTCAAGTGTCACAAAATAACGACTTTCAGTGTGCATCAGCAGACAAAAAAACAAAGTTTAAATAGTCATTCTTTACATAAACTTCTGGAGGGTATATGTTCAAACATAACTAGTAAGGACATAGAAATGACAGTAGTTTGGATATATTTAAAGTCATGATTCTTTCATAAAACCAGGAACATTGACACTGGGATGGAGTTGATTCTTACCTAACAATAATTGGCGTTATAGATGGTAAGATGAAATGAGGTTAAACTCATAGGTGGTACTTACTACTCAAAGCTCAACAATGATGAGACCAGAACAGTAAGCCTAATCTTCCTATATTTAAGGACATTCCACAGAATAAGAATTAAGAAACGAGGTTTTGCAATATCAAAAATGTTACATTCCAAAACAAGGCAGGCAGGCATGGATAGCACTTACCTTCTGCTTGCTAATTCCACCATCTACATCTAACAACTCATTGAGTTTTTTTTCAACTGCATATACAATGTGGATATGTAAGGAAAGAGAGATCTGTGAAAACAATAAAACAGCAATCGGATAAGACTTTGCTCTTACCTCCGTCAAAGTGACCACTAGCACTGTCTGATGTCAATGTTTTGGTTTTGTGAGAGACCAGATTTTTCACACTTGACCCGCCCCTTTTAATTGTACCCCTTGAACGAGATGATTTTGTAAGAGAATGAGGTTTAGTTGTATTTGCCTTCTCTTTGGAAAGGTTAGTTAATGACTTCTTGCTATTTAGAACAGAATCTGATGGAACTTCATTCATAGTAGATGACGCTTGTACAGAAAGCTCTTGTGATTGAACGTCAGATATCAATTTGCAGACATTCTCTTTGACTTGAACACTATTCAAACTTTGTTGGGAGAATCCTAAAGGCTGAACACCAGATATTGGTCTGGAGATAATATTTTCTGACTGCATTGAATCTAAACTTTGCAGAGAAATGTCCAGTTGATTAACTTTAGGTATAGGCCTGGACACATCATCCTCAATTTGTACACTAACTCCAGGCTCCGGGATTGAAGGAGGACATGTTACAACAATGTCTCTCCTCTCTACAGAAATCTCTTTATGTTTAGCAACCTTTGCATCATTTGTATTAGACATAGAATAATTAAGACTTATCTCTTTTTTACTGTGTTCACGGATCATCACAGGTTCAATATCCTCATCTGAATCACCTTGGACAATAATTTCCGAGTTCAATGGATCACCACCAATATATCCTCGGCACTCAGAAGAACCACAGACACATTTTTTGGCAGCAGCACCAACTACCCGTACATAGTTGTAATCAAATGTTACCTCTTCACCCTGGGGTACAAAAACAATCATCTGTCATATAACAAAAGTGCATGTATTCGCCAACAAGGAAAAGAATGCAAGGAAAAGATTTATTGTGAAGTATAAATCAGCTGTGATTCTTGTGAATATTGGACAAAACTAGTTCTCCATGGTCTCTTGAGGTCGTAGGCAGCATAGTATACTGATATTAGAGTCTGGGTTCACAAATTCTGAAGTTGTATTTGATCCAGAGGAAGAATAGAGAGCTAACGTGTGGAATATGTACTATATCCATGGAACACTTAAATATGTGCATATAATTAATAATTTTATCATCCTATACAGTTAAGCTGTTATAATGCAAGTCATAACTCTCGCATAGCGTGATAAAAATAGGCCAAAATACAATGTTTGGCAGACATGATAGCTTATAACAGAGCAACAGAATGGAGCAATTAGTTTAATCTGAAAATAAAAGCCTTTTGCTAAGAACCAGGGGAACAATAAGAGAAGCAAGAAATCTTAAATTCAAACACCCAACATGTTAGACAGAGACAGTCAATTGATGGTGTGGTCAATAATTTAACATCATCTCATCTGTGTGATAAGCAACAAACAAAAATCTTCATTAGACAAGACTAACCAATGATGATCTATTATTATCTATTGATTCAGACTCTAGATCAGTAAATTTAGCATTTGAACACTATAGGCAACAGTTTAGCCTCATCCTACTATAACAAATCACAAATTTTGCAAATAGCATACCCAGCTGAGAAATTATAGGAACTGAGCTGTCCACATATTTTTATTGCAGCTTTCAAACAAAAAACAATTCAAAACACTCTAGTGTAGCATATGCTTTGTGCATCACCACCGCATGGAATCAAATATGGGAGTGGAATTCAAATCGAACAGTACAAGAACACGTGTTGAAAGTTGTATTAGAAAGTGCTTCATATGACTGATTATATGAGAACTCACTTTTCTAACAGCATTTACGTTTGACATTTTGTAGGATAATGATTAAGAAGCATCTTCTCATCAAATTATATGAGTCCAGCTCCTATTGTACCACACCTTAACATCAAGTCACCGGGGTGCAACTCTTACTATTTCAAAAAAATATATATTAGCTCTATCAGCCTACATCTATAAATGAATTCAAAAACAAGCAACTAAAAAAGTACCAAGACCTGATTTGCATTGTTGAACAATTTATGACACACACACACACACACACACACACACACACACACACACACACACACACACACACACTAAAAGAACAAAAAGAACAATGAGCCAGAATACACTAAAATTCCAGGTACACCAGTTCATTCATTTCCACCAAACAGCGATTACTGCTCGCAAATTCTGAGCCATTACCTTCTTGATATCCATGATCGCAAATAGTCCTATACAAACTTCTCCATTTACCATCCACTGCATCAAGTACATTAAAACAAAAGGTTCAAAATTAACAGTAGATATATGAAAATTAAAGATGATCTACTTCGTTATTAAAAAAATAAAAAACTGAACAATACTATTAAAAATGCAAATGAATACAGGGAGACACCATCTAGTAATCAGATTTAGGGCGTGTTTGGTAAGTTGCAAAACGTTTGCAAAATGCAAAAAGTTTTGCAACTTTACATTTAAAGTTGTTTGGTTTCGTTTGCAAAATGCAAAATGCAAAACACTTTTGCAACTCTTCTTTTCCCACTTGCAGTTGCTACAGTTAAATTTGTGGTCATGTAAATCTCACTTTTACACTCATATTTTCCCACTTGCAGTTGCTACAGTTAATTTTGTGGTCATGTAACTGTCACTTGTAGTATATTTACAGTTCAAAACAGTTACTTGATAATCAATATATAATTAAATATTATTAAATATTTAATATTTTAATAGTGTTCAATTTTTTATTTAATTATTTAATTATTTTATATTTTTAATCTTTAACTTTTTTATTGTTTTAATATTTAATATTTTACTATTTTAATTTAATATTTTAATTTAATATTTTATTATTTTATTAATACTTATTCCATTTTTTATTATTTTATTTAGAGTTAATATTTTATTAATATAACAGTATTATACTTTAATATAAAATTACTATATATTTAATTATTTATTTTTAATATAAAAAATTACTTTATTAATATCATAATATATTTTATTATTATATTAATATTTTATTATGTTAAAATTGTAATAATAATTCAGTATAATAATACTATAATGATAATTTATTATTAAATTATAATTATATTTTACTTTATTAATTTTATATTTCTATAATATTACAATAATATTATAATAAAATTTATATTATAATAATTTTCAAGTATTTTTAATATTATAATATTATAACTATATTTTATTATTGTTGTAACATTTTTTAATATTTATATTTTATTAGTATTCTTAAAATTTTATTAATGTTCTTTAGATTTTTTTAAATTTTATATTATTTATTTAGTTAATATTTTAGTAATATTTTACTATTTATACTAATATTTTATTAATATTATTGTTATAAATAAAATATTAAGATTATTAATTTTTTATCTCAAATTTATTAATACAATTTAATTTGCAATAGTAGATTTAATTTAATAGTATTTATAATATTTAAATCACTGCTACAGTTAATTTTGTGGTCAACTTTTCCACTTACACTTTTACATTACCAACCAAACACCGTAAAACACAATATACTTTTCCATTTACACTTCACTTTATCAACCAAACACCGTAAAACACAATATATTTTCTCTGCTACAGTTCACTTTTTCCATTCTCATTTTACGACTTACGACTTGCGACGTTTTGCAACGAAACAAACAGGCCCTTAATCATCCCGAGAGAGAGAGAGAGAGAGAGAGAGAGAGAGAGAGAGAGAGACTGCCTAAAGAAGGATGCATAATTGGCTTATGATATTCCAAGGAAAGACTACTGGTTTGAAAGCAAATAAACCCTGGGTGCTGATTACTTCAATTTTCTTCTTTTAGAACATTTGAGATAAGAGCTTTCCTTGTTGTTGGCAGTGGTTGCTGAGGTGGTGGTCATAGTAATGTTTCTGTCATCATCCATTCATCCTGCTACCCTTTCCCAATTGAAGCAAGCTCCATCATTGTGGACACAACAAGGTCAGGAAAGCTCCAATTTCTACGGACACCTTCAACCTAGCACAAAGCTCTATAATCGGTTCCAAAAGCATAACCAAGGCAACTACAGGCAAAAGGGACTTAATATAAACCTACGACGCCAATTGGTCGGCATAGCTGCCAACCTTATTGATTATGAGAGTTTAAGCTCATGCAATAGGTATTAACCACCCAAAATCCTCAGGCTAAGGAAAAATTCCAGACAGCGGCAGATGATAACAAAGTTTGCTACATGTAATTGCATCTCGTAATACCCCAACTAGTCAAATTTGAAACAAATTCCATGAATGGATGGGTGGATGACATAGGGTATGTGACGTTAATCAGCATTCAAGAAGGTAGAGAACTAATCTTAAATGTCATTTACAAGTAGCGGCAATGGTTCTCTTGTGCTAGAAAACAAAGTTGCATGATTGCCTATTTCCTTTTGCTCAAGATGTGTTAAGTAACGACGACATATTATTGTCTTATAAATGCTAATTACTGTATTTAGAGAAGAGAGGGAACAAAATACCAGTCAAGCTTTAAGTGCTTGCTAGAGTACCTTTGCTCTTATAAATGATGCATTCAGTCTTGAGTTATATGATATCCTTCATCCCAAATGCTTACCCTAACAGCTAATATCAAAAAGTAGTGGTCTCATTAATCATTGAGGAGGAATTTGACAAGATGACAGAGAAGGAAACCTTGAAGGCCATGCAAAGGAGGGCAACACTTGTTCATGGCTTTATAAGGATAAAGAGCGGCACGTGATATCCATCTTGCACCCAGTTTTATATTGAATTCTGATAGTTACTACTTACATAATCTCCACGAGATGGGTGTAAAATATATATCTAACAGAGGCAGGTTAGAGAACTAAATCAGAAATTGTTGACGAGCCTCACTGTTCATCTCTGCATAATGGGACACAGAAGTTCAACGGAAACGCAGTGGTGAGGGTGCCCCTCCATGGAATGACCGGACATCGATGTGTCAATAAAGAACTTTTCAGCACCTGGACCCAAAGCTCCATCTTCTTCACATAAAATTAACACAACTAGCATAAGTGTTCTCAGCTTTGCTTAATTCTGATTTTTCTTAGTTCCCATTTGCCAAGCACTACCTATAAACAATTGCTCAAGTAGCTTATTAGCAATAACTAATCACTTATTAAGCTGATAAAGGATTGTTATATCTTGGCATACCCTTTCCACTACAAACTGCCAGCATTGGAATATAAACTAGAGCTATTTTGTAAAGAAGTGAACTGTAAGTGGTAATCGAAAGGTGCTTCAAAGGTACTTCATTGTTTATTTGAAAAATAAGGAACATGGACAGTGGTGATCCCTTTACATATTTTCAGCAGACAGGAGAACTATGCTCCAACAAGATAAATAAGAAAATTAAAGTCACAAGTCAAAATTGAAGATAAATAAAAGCACAATCAATCAAGAGAAAAACTTGACATTACCTTAAAAGAAGATTGTAATAAACAAAGATAATTCAAACAAGCCAAAAAATATAGTCAACTGAACATATAGTTTATCCTTGTGCAAGAGAGAAACTAAAAGAAAATACTTCACCTTTTCAGTACGACAATTAGGCTCACAGCTGTGATTGATGAAACGCCCTAAATTTCCCTTTTCACATGCATCTATTACCTGAAATCAGTGGCGAAAAAATCCATTACTTAACAAAAAATATTAAAATTGATGTGTGCATACATCAACTTTCACTTAAAGAAACATGACTTTGTCAAAACATCTAAAATATTTCAGCATAAATCACATAAGATAGTAATGAGTTTTCCATCTTGGATTAAATAGACTCTACAATGTGAAACTAATCGATCCAGATCAGATGCCAGTGACAGTATATTTGATACTTTACAGTTTTTGATATTTGGTTCCTCTTGGACTATTATGTCCAGGAAAAAAACACATGAACCAGTCGTTTCTTCAACCAAAGTAAAGAAATACATCAGCAGAATAATTTTTTTAATTCTTCATCTAGGTAATATCAACGAACAATAGAACTGTGTGAACAACTACTTTGCATTCTGGAAAAGAAAATGTGATCAAATCTGTCAATTGCACGTCAAGGTTGCTTCTTAAAGCCAACTCCTCTGCAAGGAGACATCATCTGATATATCATAATCTCCCATAATGACCATCATGCTTTTAACATAATATGGGACTTGAATTGATGTCAAATAACCTGAACTAGCAGTTCATTTCCAACGCAAGAACAAGAATATGCCCTTCATCCCAATTGTTTTCAGTGTAATCCATTTCAATTGAAAGTTTCTTCAAGGCCATAAATGAGTTCCAAATTATAAATCAGCGTAGCACTTACAATTCCAACAGCCATAAGCTTATACTATGTATTACAAATTTACAACTGTTCAAGAACATATATTGAGAATACTCTTAAACAGAAAAGGACAAGCATATACCCTTTATCCCAACTGTTCTGAGTGTAATCCATTTCAAATGGAAGGTTAAAAACTTCAAAGACTATAAAGGAATTCCAATTTTAAAATTGACATAGAACTTAGAGATTTCAAGGCCACAGAACTTGTACAATAACATATCATTCAAGCACATGACCGAGAATATGCTTGGTCAGACAAATTAATGACACAAGCACTAAAGCTGTTGTTTATTCAAGTTTTGTGTTTGGCTTTGAGTGAACTAGAAGTAGTGAATTCCACATCGCTATAGCAACAAGTGATTTTCTCCCACTCCAAATCATGACCAGTGTTAGGTTGATTGGTTCACATAAAAAGTGGTCGGGAATATCCATATAAATCAGAACCACACTTTCAGTATATCAGGCAGATAATGCCTGAAGTTACTGCATGGATATTTAAAACTTGAAGAGAAGCAGTACATTTAGTCAGTTACCAAAGAGATCACTTGATATGAAAAATGAAAAGGCAACTTTCCGTCTATCTGGCTTTGAGTCAGCTCCCCTTGAGGCTTGATACCAGAATACATAATAGTAATACAAATACTAGGAACAAGTTTAGCCGCACTGCATGTGATGACAGATGTGGCCTGTTCCAGATGTTAAATGAACAGTACAATCTTGGAACTGCTTCAAGAAACCCCAATGAAAATGAACTAATTTAGAAAAGCTACGAGATGTGCATTGCTCAGGAAACAAGCTCATTTTAGGAGCACATATTTGTGAGTGAAGTACTGACATGAGTTAAAAACTCCAACAAGCCTATCCATGCTATGGAGGAATTCATAGTCGCAAAATCCGTTGAAAACTGTAGCAACTTGCAAGGGATCCATATATACAGGTAGGAGTGCAAACGAATATGGATACATCCGATCTGAGATGCCGAAATGAGTATCATGTCCGTATCTGTACCTATATCCACGATTGGAAACATCTACATATATGGTAAATGCCATATCCAATTCATATCTGAAGCACCCTCAGTACCAAGGATTTCCAGCTTATTATGCATAATTTGTTCATTGCATATTTAATTCATTATTGTTTGAGACCAAGTTGACATTTCAGGTCATGAAGCTAAACTTTTCCATTCCCTTCTAATTTATGATCTCCCACTACAACTTACATTGTTTGCGTCTTATGTATGTGTTTTGTTTGTAAATTGTTCTATTAGGTAATTTATTAGTAACTCCTTCCCCGAGTTAAAACTGTTTGTATCTTGTGTATGTGTTTTGTTTGTAACTTGTTCTGATAGGTAATTTATGTTAGGTAACTCTTTCCCCGAGTTAGAATTGTTTGCGTCTTATGTATGTGTTTTGTTTGTAACTTTTCTCCTAGGTAATTTATGTTAGGTAACTTTTTCCCCGAGTTAGAATTGTTTGTCTTATGTATGTGTTTTCTTTGTAACTTTTCTCCAAGGTAATTTATGTTAGGTAACTCTTTCCCAGAGTTAGAATAAGTGCAATTGGAAGTAACTTGTTTTGATTTTAGTTAAAATGAATGGCGATATAATTGTATTTGTTTAGATGATCCATAACCACATTTGTTTCCCCCATATCTGATTTGTATAACGCATGCAATTTTGGCGCATCCAGATCTGGGTTTTCCTTACCAAACCACATCCACGTGATTGGCAAATGGATACGGATATGATAAATGCCATATCATATCCATATCCGATTTGTTTGCATCCCTATATACAAGTTGAAATATATAATTGTATCTGTTTAGACATTCTATAACCATATTTCTTTCCCTCATATCCGATCTGTATCCGTATTCAATATTTGCATATACGGATTTGGATTTTCCTTGTGGAACCACATCCATATTCGCTATTGGCAAATGAGTATGACTATGATAAATGCCATCTCTTATCCATATCCGATCTGCTTGCACCTCTATATACCGGTTGTAATCCCTTCCCATTATAATGCCCACCAAGCTCAGAAGAATACATTTTAGTAAGTGAATAGAGAAACATTAAAGAACATAATATTCTGCTCAGGAAAGCATGGAAAATTCATAATGAACAGAAAATTCGGCTACTGTGTAATCAAAGGTAAAAGGGGCAGGCCAAACCTCACCACCATTCAACGTCATGAAGTAGAAATGCTTCTGACCTCTGGAAGCATAATCCCTCTGTCGGGTTTCATAAGTAGGTAAATCAAGCACCTTAAAAATGAAGGGAAATATCACCATAAGTTTTGCAGACATGCTAACTAGTCAAATGCGGAACATGCAACGATAGAAAAGGGTTAACACAACACATTGTTAAAGTTAATCACATGATGTTCACAGGGCCAGTTCAGTTATTAATATTTATGTATGTAACTCCGGGCTTCATGTTTACTAATTTTTCAGTTTATAAAATCAGATGAAAAGGTACTTATAAGATGTAACACATCCTTTACCTCTCCAACATATTCAATGAGAAACTGCCCTCGAGATGCATCTTCTTGCAACTGTAGACCATAGCCTTTCTTTCCACAACGGAACCATTTGAATTTGGCATATTTGCGTTTCTGGAACTGTATACAGGAAACTCTTTTGTGAAATTGAATGCATCAAACTTGGAAAACAATAAAAAAAAATTTAGAGAACAGATGCGCACCCTTTGGTTTGAACAAAGATCCCCACATGGGCAGGTTCCTTTAACACATTCTATGTTAAGCATCCGATTTAAACATTGATTTCCACAACCCTGACGGCCATCTCGCGGAGGTTTACAGAGGCAAACCATAATCTATTTTATGAAAAGGTCAAAAATTTAAAATGGATAGAAACCAATTATAAATAAGCAAACTACATAGCATGCACAGTATTACAGTCATAATAACACAGAGTACCCAATACCACACAATATGTTCCCAGTACAATATAATAGAGGAAGATTTGGTAGGAAGCAAACAAAAATTAGAAAAATTCCTCCGTTAGAATGAAAAATAGATAGCAGCAACAAATTTCCAATGGGAGGAAAGCATACTTAGTCCACCGCCAGGTTGAAAACCAATAGCAAAGAGAAGCAGTTGAAGAACGATAAAATCAAAAGAACACTTTACGGGGAGCGATCCCAGTTCACCAAATGCATAATTAAGCATACATTGAACTACTATTCTTTAAAACAAAAAACTATATAGAAACTGCAACGGGCACAACACATCATATGTTTGATATATGTCAAGTTGGTCTATAGTAAGGAACCCACCATGCATCCTGGGTTCTAACAAGCATGCACTCATTCATGCTTATGTCCAATATATATAACAATAAACCTCATGGATGTGATCGATAGGAGGGTAAAAATCAAAAATATAAATATAATGCTCAATAAAACGAGTGAGTGACTTACTGGTGATTAAGATGTACACAACAATGTTAATCATATGGGCAGTCTTCCAAAGATGCTGTAGGCCATTGATGATTACTTAATATGGTGATAAATGAGTAAGAATTATTTTGGTCTCAAAGATAAAGGCACATAATTGGTGTGTTACTTCCTTTCACAACTTGAATTTAGATTCAGCATTACCACAAACCTTAAGAAAACACATAGATATGTAACAACTGATGATTGCATCCACGTTCCCGTTCACATTGAATATGCATTATGTACCAAAATCTAGTCATCTAGTCATCAACTAAACCTTTTCTATCAAAATGTAGCTATAGAGCATGATTCAAAAATCGAGACGTTCCCACAACATTATCAAGATTTTATGACTCATCTAATTAGCTTTTGATCCGAAAGAGTAGATATCAAATTCCCAACCGAGGCAACTTTTAACAAGAAATAATTGGTCCTTGATAAAACTTAGAACAGCGGTCAAGTATACCTATTTTTTTATCATGCACTTTGAACTCAAGGCAACCTAGGAACAACCCTCCACATTCAACCAGACATATTAACAATAATACTGCTATAAAAAATTGAATTAACCCAAAATCATCAAACTTTGGGGATGAGACCAACAAAAGGCTGAAAAAGTTCAATGGTCATGCAAGCCGGTAGTCCTAACACCTAGTTGTCCAGAGTATAATATAGCCACACTTGTGAGGATGCTCCAGGACACCGAGAGACTGATGCAGTCGACTACAGAAGAATATGGCTGGAACTATGTTGGCAACAGGCAGTATTTCAATAACATGGAAATCTTTATTCCACTACAAATGCTTCTAGAATAACTTGCATAATTCTAGAAATACCAAATTAACATTAAACTAAGATTTGGCCAAACCTCATCAATGATCTGGTTTTTACGGTTACGATGCAGAAACATGTTAGACTTGATGGAAGTCCAGGAGGCTCGCTGGGAAGCTGCAACATCTTTAAAAAAACATAATAAAAGCATTCTGCACTCCCAAATCTTAAGACATGCGAACTTAAGTAATATAAATGCCATCTAACATGAAAAATACTCCCTACCTGCTAGCTTAGGGGGTTCAACTCCATTAGCACTGGGCTTAACACTAGAAAGATCCTCCTCATCCAAAATCCCCAACTCTGCATTAATCTCTGTATTCGTCTTCTCTTGTGGTATTGAGCAGTCAGCAAACGCCTTATCTGTATTGTCCTTACATGTCCTTCAAAATAAAAGGCAGTAGAACTAAATCAGGATAAAGAAAACAATTCTGCAGAGGATATAAATACAAAAAGATGTTTCTGGACAAATGGGGTGAAATACACGACATATCAAAAAACTAGACATAAAAGCATAACTAAGCCAAGCTTCCATGTAGGAACATAAAGTACCACTGCCAGCATGGCTAATATTTTCTAAATTTCAAAAGGCATAATATAAACCTTGGGTGAAAAGAACTGTACTTACAAAACCAAAACAGCATGAAATGCCAATATATAAATTTCAGTACCTTATAATTTAAATTGATATATATGGTGTAGTCACGCTAGTTTCAAATGACCAACAGAATTCGGTCTCATACCAAAATATATTATAAGAAAAAACATCATCAAGTCTTTTCCCATCAAAATGGAGTCCGTTGTGGAGTACAAAGTCTCCATGAAATTATTGGCCAAATGTTAATACCAATGTCAACCTGTGAAAGGATAATATGCACAATAGAGGGACTACTATAAATCCTATAAGGCCCTTGACTCGTAGGGAAACATATCCCAATGGTCATGCAGTTTAAGCACATGAAACCCAGGGGCACCATCTATTAAAGCCACATGACAACAATGCCATAGATTGCCTACAGTATACATTAACTATCTTCACAAAACAGTTAGAAATACCAGAGTTACCAAGGTTCTCTTCTTCTCAAGACGTAATGATAGAATAAACGATTATAAAAACCAAAAATAAAATCTACATAATAATTAAGCTGGTGAAAGGCATTGGGAAGAGTGCCATCATATCCGAAGGAATGCGCAAGAATATGTGCAAAGTAATACTATCCCAAATAACAAGGAGAGGTCATGGAGGGTACAAGGATGTTATGAAATCATAAAAGAAATTTTGTTTCATAAAACTGGAAAGTAAACAACAAAATGCAAAATTGTGCTTTGAAAGGTGGCAATTGAAAGGTAATTACTGAAAACACTTGTGAATTTTGACTAAGCGCGCGCATACACACGTTGGGCCAGAGTATGAAGAAACACAAATGTGATATATAGGGAAAAAAATATTAGAATCAATCTATTCTGACAAGGGACGTAGTTGACACGTGTGGGTGCGCGCACACAATATAGGGAGAGGCTTTAATACTCCCTGGGCATAACTAGTTATGTCCGCTACCAATGGGCATGATGTGCCATGAAACTGGATGATTTACTCCTTTCGCATTGAACTCCAATGCACTGAAGTTTTATAAACAAAAATCATATTTTTTTACCCATCCATTATGTGGTTGCGAAACAACCAATTTTCTAACAATATAATAAAATATGTCTAATGGTCCATGAGTGAGGTTTCCCAATGGATAATACATTCCATTCATCAAAATCTACATGCCTTGAAACATCTAAGAACTAAAAGCCATGTGTTTTGAGGACGTCAAATTCATGGACCATCAGACTTTTTTGCAACCACTTGACGCATGAGAAAAATGTCATAAAATGTGCATGATTTTTGTTTTTAGAACTTCTAAAACATGTTGATCACTTGATCACCATGAAGCATGGTTCATAGTCGCGGTCTCGGCCGCCGACTCGGCGGGCATTGAGACGGATCGGTCTGAGCGATTCGGATCGGTATCGGGCGATACGCGCAAAACGCCACATAGAAAGCTCAAAAAATTCTGAAAAAATCATGACAAATCTTAAAAAAATGTAGACATCCACATTCATGTATCACATGTTCAAAATATATCTCCTAACATGCTAAACATAAAGCGAAAGCATAAGTCCACGCGTCGTCGGTATAATCATATCAAAATGCATGCACAATATAGTAAATTGCACAAACTACATTCATAAAACATGCTAATGTAGTTATTTTTACATTGAATTGCGATGAGGCACAAAATCATCATAATGTCGAGTCGACCGAGTCAACTCCGATTCTCGGCCGAGTCGGTCTCCTCTGAGTTGAGTCGACCGACTCATGACTCGGACTCGTCTCGGAGCGGGTCGAGACGGATACGACTCGGCCGACTCGTCTCCGACTCGGCCGAGTCTTTGAACCGTGCCATGAAGGGAGTAGACAGACAAATTTCATTGCATGATCTGCATTTAGGAAGGTAAGCAATAAGCATAACTAGCTAATCTCCCTCTTTTTATCCTACATACATACATACATATATATTGTGCAAGTGCTTGTTAGGATTTTTGTTTTTACAAGATTTTTTACGATGATGAAAAGGAGTGAGAATTGAGGTTTTGTGGAATTTTTTAAGGATTTTCTTCTTTCCTTTATTGTGGTGAGGATGATCAGTGATCGAAAGAGTCAGCATTCTTTTTTTCAAGGATTTATTTCTATAATGCTAATAAGGAAAAAGAGAGAAGAACCTCAATATAAATTCTTACAAATCCCAAATTTCTACAGAAAATTAAAGAACATAATTCAAAATAATTTGCACATGCTAAAAATCCTAGCCCGGCATAACCGGCTTTCACATGAGTGAGCGGGCAACTGCCTCACTTAGGTGTGGGACCCATGCAGTTTGAACTGTGAAAATGAAGAACTATGGTTTATGCAAATCTCCACAAGAAAATATATTTTGTAGAAAACTCTAAATAAACTTTTGACCTAAAAGAATGAACTTTTTTTAATATCTGTCTATACTACTATAGAAAAGGTTTGGGTTTTTTATTATAAGTCCAGCACATATTCTCGCTATTTATTTTTTTGACAAATCTTGATTGTTAATCTTAATAATATCTTATATCATTTTTTATTTCCTTTTGAGAACCCAACCCATTTAGAATATAGCCTGACATAATCCTAACATGACCTGAGCCTGCCTTTATTATTTATGCTTAGGGATCAACTTCAAAAATTATATTTTTCTATATTTTAAAAAATGACATTTAAAATATTAAACACATTACTCTGCATATAACCACTTCTATCTTAAATTTATGTTGTTAAACTCAAATGTTAATAAAATTTTGCACCATGTGAAAATGTTAATTTTGCATGTACAGTGTATAACATAAAATTTATATTTTTGAAATGCCTAGCTCATTGTTAAAATCTTTTATATGCATATTTCATATCGTTGGTTGCAAATATTAACCATAAGAATGTATCTTTTATTTATCAAGTGGCACAATAAAAACTAAAAGAATAGGCATGATATGGTAAAAAGATTACAAAAAGTATTGAGATTTTCATCCTCCTCTCTCTGGGGGAAAAAAACAGTGCGCCCCGAATTCTAATTTTGCATTTGACATGTGCAGCACATGTCGAAGACTAGTAATGAATTGCCCTCAATAAAGGGTTCATGTGTAGCATTCTATAAGTAAGAAAATCATATATGTGTACACAGTGCAAATTTCAATTTTTGCTCATAGAACATGGGCTACTAATCTTTTGTGAATGGATCCCCATTTACTAGGGAGATAAGAATCAAACCACCAAAGATGAAATCAGTTCATCAAAACCCGAACATAGCAACACAATGGTTTTTATATGAGGAAGAATCAAACTCATTCTATAGAATTTTATAAATAATTGGACATTAATTAATGTTAGAGAATACTGTGATAGAGGGGTTGTTCATGTAAAAGTGATTAAAAAATTGTGTGAGTGTGTGTGTGTGAGAGAGAGAGAGAGAGATGAGATCCTTACTGTATCTTAACCCATCTATTTACAAAACCCTAATTGTTATTAATTAATAAAGTAAGGGGGCACTGGATCCATAATTGTTTGCCTGCAGCATATTAAAAAGGAAAAAAAATATAAATTATTGTTAAGTTATTAATATTTGGGTTATTGGGTTATTACCCATATTTACCCTATATATATATATATATATATATATATATATATATATATATATATATATCTTGTAACTCTCTTTTATCTAATATACAATCATCTTTTAGGGTTTTTTATTTCTCTACACGGTATCAGAGCCAGATTCCGATCCTGGGAACTGTGGGTTATGGGCCTACCACGCTTTCGCTGAGCAAAAGAAACCCTAATCCTCAAATCCACCATCCTCCTCACTTCCTTCCCTCAAAAATTGCTCTTCCTCTCCTCCAAGTCTGCCGCCACCCCTCCAAACTCCTCCCTTGAAGTGCCGCCATCTCCTCCACCTCCCTCAAGTGCCGCATCTAATCAAAAATCAAGATTAAGTGTCGCATCTCATAAAAAAAGTCAAGATCAAGTGTCACCTCTCCTAAACATCACCAACCCTTGCCGCCACACCAAAATCAAGTGTTGCATCTCATCAAAAAGTCCAGATCATGTACCGCCGCACCCTCTTCAAGTGTTGCATCACCCTACCGTCACCCATGGTTCAAAGACTCGGCCGAGTCGGAGACGAGTCAACCGAGTCGTATCCGTCTCGGCCCGCTCCGAGACGAGTCCGAGTCACGAGTCGGTCGACTCAACTCAGAGGAGGCCACTCGGCAGAGAATCAGAGTTGACTTAGTCGACTCGGCATTATGATGATGATTTTGTACCTCATCGCAATTCAATATGGAAATAATTACATTAGCATGTATTTATGAATGTAGTTTGTGAAATTTACTATATTGTGCATATATTTTGATATGTTTCTACCGACGACGCGTGTATTTATGCTTTCGCTTTATGTTTACTATGTTAGGTGATATATTTTGGACATGCGATACATGAATGTGGATGTCTACATTTTTTTTAGATTTGTCGTGATTTTTTCAGAATTTTTTGAGCTTTCTCTGTAGTGTTTTGCGTGTATCGCCCGATACCGATCCGAGTCGCCGAGACCGATCCGTCTCAGTGCCCGCCGAGTCGGCGGTCGAGACCGCGACTGTGAACCATGCCGTCACCTCCTCCACCTCCATCAAGTGTCGCCCCTCTCTCTTCACCTCCAAAAGGTGCCGCTATCTCCCTCAAGTGCCGCATCTCATTAAAAATCAGATCTTTAAATTTAATCTTGCTATTTGGATGCTTTACAAGACTTCTCTGGTAAGATCTGATCTGTTTACTGCTTAAAAATTAGATTTTTACATCTGACTATTCAGGCTGAGATATTGTTTCCTTGATGCAATTCTAGCTGTCTATGCCTCATCTGGTATTTAAGTTGCTTGTTTCTCTCGCTTACTACCTATTTCCTGCTACTACTTCTAATTTCTGGTGATCTATCTACTGGCTACTTTGTCTGAGACTACAAGTTCCTCCTCCACTATAATCTCCTCTCCGATGGTTGAGAATTCTATTCCCAAGACAATGTTGGAGACTACGATAAAGTTGAATGGATCCAACTACTTGTTATTGGCGCAGGCGCTCCCTATATTCATTGGCGCTCAAAATAAATTAGCTCACCTCCTTCCAAATCCACCTGCTACTTCAGATCCTATTTATATGATCTGGCTTACTAGAGATTATTCTGTGATGACATGACTTCTCAACAGTCTTGAGGAGAAGATTAGTGGTAGCGTCATATTCCTGACTACTGCTAAGGGCATGTGGGATACACTGAAGGTGATGTATGGCAATGAGAAAAATTCCTCGAGGGTGTTTGAGATTTATGAGCGCATGTTTAAGCTCAAACAGGGAGACAGATCTATGTCTGAGTTCTATGGCGAACTCAAAAGTCTTATTGATGAGTTAGAGATGCATCAACCTGCTGTTACTGATGCGGTAACACTGAAAGGGTATCGTCAGGATCTCCCAGTGTCAAAGTTTCTATCTGGCTTGAGCCCTTCACTATGATCCCAAGTGCGGGGTCAAATTCTGAGAGGAGATAGTATTCCCACGTTAACTGCCACCTTCTCGAGAGTTATGCGAGTATCTACTGGAGCTGATGTTTCCTCTGTACCATCCATTGAGCAGACTGCAATAATTTCTAGACGTGGCAGAAGTCGTGGTCGTGGCCGCGATTTTTGAGAAGGAGGACGTGGATTTGTTGGAGGGGACGTGGCCCGTATGGAGGCAGACAGAGTGCCTCTGAGAAAGGACCCCGGTAATGCAGGCACTATGGACGTAATAATCACATCTCCGAGAAGTGTTGGGAGAAATTTGGTCGACTTGAGTGAGCACAGCTATCTGAGTCTGATTCTTCGGCTCGCGTAGAACTTCTCAAGATTATTCATCCACTACCTCCACTCTTCCTAGATCTTCCACAGTTGTACTGACTGATCGATCACCGATATTGCATATATATTGTCACATTCCCATATTTATTATCTAATAAAGCCTGTTATTTAGTCTTGTTTGTATTTAATAATGTGCAGGCCCATTACTAATGGAGGTGGAAGAAAATGAGCCCAAAAACCCACTTTAATTCTGATTTAATTAAATTTAAATCTAAAATAAAGATGGGGACAAATATTCAGGAGGATAAAGACGATTCCAGCTGAAGATCAATGCAAATCAAGGGAGATAAAACTGGTTGAAAATCAGTTAAATTTGGATCCAGTTTGTTAACCAAAGATCAACGAAGAATCGTCGAAATCAGAAAGTCAAATAGCATATCTTTTGGGATATACAAAAAGGAAAATCAAATTCCCTCGATCCTCACCCCTGACGTGGCCAGATGGCCACATCAAGGCCGCAGTTCCTCAGCTTGGTTAAAGAGATAGGGGAAGTGTTTGCTTCCTCTATCTGCTCACGCTCTTCCCCCTCGGGTTTTTGGCTATAAATATTGCATTCTACAGAGAAGGGACCGAAAGACTAGTTTAAGTTTTCTCTTTATTTTTAAGGTTTAGGATCATTGTTAGAAAGTTAATGAGAAGTTGTATCTCAGCTTTTAATTTATAATTCAGTTCAAAGACAAGGGAGAGAGAGGGAAAGAGTGATTGTAATCTGAAGTTGAAGTGACATCAATAAAGAATCAAGATTTCTCTTCTTCTCTAATTCACGGGTATGTTTCATTCTATTTACATGTCTTGTTTTACAACGATTATGAGTAGCTAAATTTGTTTTTCTGGACTCACTATCATCTCTCCTCGATCCCTCTTGTTTTGAATGATTTTTGTGCAAAGAACCCAATGGAATCATATGAATGCCTTAAACTAAGCCTTACTTCTTTGCAAGTGTTCTTGAAGGCACATGAGGATGGGTTTGAATTCCAAAAACTTTCATTTTTAAAACATCACTTGAACTTATTTTTATTTCATACTTGAAAGACAACTTGATGATTTAGCATTCAGTTCAAGATGAATTTTTAAAAAAGGAGTTAACTTTTTCAAACAATCTTATTTGCTTTACTTAGGACTTTTAAAATTCAAACTTAAGTTTTTGCCTATGATCAAGTGCGATTTTCAAGAGAAAAATATATCGTTGAGTAGTAAGATAGTGAGCCCGAATCTTTTTTTCATATATTAAAACAATCAACCAATTACTCTTCAAGCCTTTTAAAGATCATTTTTTCCAAAACCTTTTTTAAGTTTTAAGTTTTCTTTCAATCATCTCTTTACTCTCCACTCTCTTTTCAACTAAAAAAACCAACACCAACCTTTGCTTTTGAAACAATACATTGAAACGCTTCCATCGCATTCCTCCTCATGGACATGACCCGTTAGCCCAAAGCTACACGATAATTCTCACTGCTTTTCTTGCAATCAAATTTTTTGTGCCATTGCCAGAAAGGGAACGGTATAATTATTTTTTTAACAAGTTTGGTGTTTTGTTTCAGGGCCATAAAAAATCAGATTTAGCGCTCAAGCATTGCAAGAGAAGACGTGCTATTCTGTGTCCCTACTCTAGAAAGTAGGAAACAGAATTCTAAGAAATTGCAGCACAAAAGCTTGAATATTTTTGGACTACTAAAAACTCTTTTTTGCAAGACATATTGCTTTGCAAAAATACAATTTTTTGTTGTGTTATTTCTGATATATCTGACATACCCTATTTTTAATCCAACAGTAATCTGATTGATTGCCAATTGCTTAAACAAAACGTTTAGACTTGCATTCTAGGCATTTATCTAATTATATTTTCTTTTCAAATACTGTTGAAGAAAGCTGTAGACAAGGTACGTTTGCATAGCATCTAGCATAGGAACATTCTTGGGTGATTTATTTGCTTTTTGATTGTTACTTGCTTTATACTTGCACATTTGCACAATCAATCTTAAGGGAAAAACCCAACACAAGATAAGGTGGGGAAGTCATTACCCTTCCTTAGCCCACAAACCATCTCCAAGCACGCACAGCCTAAGCCTAACTTAAAATCTAATAGACGTTGGCCTTAGGGACATCTCAAACTCATTAGGACATTATCCTAAGAGGAAAGGTGTTAGAATTCCTGCCAAATCAGTGTTAAAGGATAGGAATTGAGGGACAAAACCCCGAAGGCTGGTGGTTTGGCTTAATTAGGCCCGTCGCTTTTGCGCGGATACCTCCCACCAATCTTGCCCTGACCTGGCTGATTAGCTTGTGGTCAGAGTCTGCATTATATCTTTTGTGGACAATCAACCAGTTAGGAATTGTCTAGGTCCAAGGTTTACCATAGACTAGGCTTGGTTGCTTTTTCTCGTTAACTATTGGTAAACTTGTTTGTGGAAGTATTTGTGTATGCAAGTGTGGTCGAGAGACCCAAATTCATCTAGATTAACTAGAAACACATCCCAACCCAAGCTTGAACCAAAACCAGATCTGGTTATGGCTCAACCGACATCATTGCAGGATAGATTCTACCCCATGAGAACCTCACTTCTATCTTGCATCCAACTCCCATCGGTTGGTGAACACAACTTTGAGCTCAAACATCAGTTCATCAACACACTCCCTAAGTTTCATGGCTTAGAGTCCGAAGATGCTTATTTCTTCATAAGAGAATTTGAGGAAGTATGCTTAATGATGAAAATCCCACACCTTGTAGATGATGCTATTAGGTTGAGATTTATCCCATTTGCTCTTAAGGACTTGCCAAAAATAGCCTCACAGCTTAGCGGCCAGCTCTATCACATCGTGGAATGGTTTTCTTAAGGTCTTCTTGAAGAAATTCTATCCAATCCATAAAAGACCGCCCTCATTAGGAAGAACATCGTGCAGTTCAAGTAAGAACCTAATGAACCGTTTTGGAGGTACTTTGAACGCTTTAAAGACCTCCTTGTCCAATGTCCTCATCATGAAATAGAGAAATGGCGACAATGCCAACTTCTTTATGATGGTTTAGACTACTCTACCAAGACCCTCTTACAAACAATGTGCCAAGGGGGATTCTTTCAAAAGGATGAAAATGAATGATGGGATTTATACGAGAATCTAGCTGAAAAGATCATCCAATGCGAACCAACTAATAAAAACTCTAGGAATTCAAACTTCATCTCTTCAAAAGGAGGTCTCCATTTAATTGAATCATCTATAGCTGCCGAGACTAGAATAGCAAACCTAGCAAGAAGACTGAAAGCTTTAGAAACTAAGGAACCAAGTCCAGTCAACCAAGTCAGCACAAACTAATTTTCAACTCTGGGCTGTACTTACTGTTAAGCCATGAATCATGTGTTTGAGGAGTGTCCAGTGTTCCAAGCTCAGCAACAATTTCCTGAACCGATGAATGCGGCCTTTTCAAGCCCATCAATAATCCTTATACACAAACGTACAATCCTGGCAAAAGAAATCATCCGAATTTCTCATGGAGCCAAAACAACAATGACCACTCACGGTCAAACCAGTCAAACCACTTCCAACATTCCAATAATTCTTCCAATCATCAACCCAACTTTTCAAATTACCATCATAATTCTTCCAACCATCAACCCAATTTTTCAAATTATCAACAAAACTTTCCCAACCAAGCTCCACAATCTTCCTTCCAAAATCCTCCACTTGAGAAGAGAATGATTGATTTTGAGAAAAATATTAAAAGGTACATGAAGAACCAAGAGTCCCTCATGCAAACAATATAGAGGCTAGAGGTTCAAATGAGTCAATTAGCCAATTCACAGAATGAGAGGCTAAATGGTACCTTACCCAGTCACCCAGTAATGAATCCTAGGAATTCTCATCAAGCCCATTTGGCTGAGGATTAACCGTTGAATCAATGTAATGATGTTCATACATTGAGATCGGGAAAGAAAGTTGATAATCAAGTGTCAACACCATCCAATTCCATTCAGCACAACCACACAAGCATCCACCTCATCTAGTCTCAATACTTTTAAATCTGATGAATCTGAAAGGGGTAAGTCAACTAGTCAGCTGCACAAGCCTATAATACCATTTCCTAATATGCTGAAAAATAACAAGCAGAATCCACACATGGATAAGATAATTGAGATCTTCAATCAAGTGAAGATAATTGAGATCTTCAATCACTTCTCGATGCCATCCAACAAATCTCATCCTATGCAAAATTTCTTAAGGACGTGTGCACCAAGAAGAGAAAGACTAATGTACCCAAGAAAGTCTTCTTAGCTACTAATATTAATGAGCTACTGTCGGATTCGATCCCTGTCAAGTACAAGGATCCGGGTTGTCCTACCATTGGGACAAGCTGAGATTAGTCGTGCACTTCTTGGGGGCAAGTATCAACTTGCTCTCCTTCTCAGTTTATCAACAACTCGAGTTGGGCGATCTTAGTCCAACTCGAGTCACAATCCAACTGGCTGACCGTTCAGTGAAAAATCCCTAGGGGAAATTAATGATGTCCTTATTCAGGTCAGAGAGTTTATCTACCCCATTGATTTAATAGTTCTTGAGACACAACCTGTGTCCAATCCAAGGGCTCAAACTCCCGTTATCCTAGGGCGCTCATTCCTTACTACTGCCAACGCTATTATCAACTGTAGGAATAGAACCATGAGGTTAACCTTTGGGGACAAGACTAGAGAAGTCAATGTCTTCAACCTAGGAAAGCAACCCCGTAATATTGAGGATCAAACATTTGAAGTCAACCTCATTGAGAACTTGACAAGTGAACATATAGAAGAATTGGAATTAGAAGCTGATTGTGACCTCGAGTTAGATTCTGAAGACTTTAACCTTGATCAGATTGTCGAGTCTGCTGTGTATTGGGCGTCGAACCCTATTTCATCAAATATGAAACCAATAAACTTGACTCCTCATTTCTGTAAGCCTTCCCCTTCCTTAGAGTTGAAAGCCTTACCTGCGCATCTTAAGAACGTCTATAAAGGCAAACAAAAGACCTTTCATGTCATAATTGCCTCCCATTTAAATGACGGGCAAGAAGAGAATCTTAAAACAATTCTTAGGAAACAAAAGGAAGTCATTGGTTGGACTATGACCGACATAAAGGAATTAAGTCTAGCCATAGTTCAACATCGCATTCATCTCAATGAAGAAGCGACACCGAAAAAAGCCCTGCAGCGTAGGTTAAACCCTACAGTGCAAGAGGTTGTTCATGCTGAAATTGTGAAACTCTTAGACAATGGGATAATCTACCCCATTTCTGATAGCCAATGGGTCAGTCTTGTCCACGCGGTTCCAAAGAAATCCGGTTTCACCGTGGTGAAAAACGAGAACAAAGAGTTGGTCCAAACTCGACTTCCCACGAAAATTCGAGTTTGCATCGACTATAAGAAGCTTAATGCAGCAACTCGTAAGGACCATTTCCCGCTTCCCTTCATTGATCAAATGCTTGAACGTTTGGCTGGCCACGAGTATTACTGTTTCTTGGACGGTTACTCGGGGTATAATCAGATTCCTATTGCTCCGGAGGACCAAGAAAAGACTACTTTCACATGTCCATTTGGGACATTTGTTTATCGTCGAATACCTTTCGGCTGGTGCAATGCCCCAGCAACGTTTCAACGTTGCATGTTAAGTCTTCTCTGATATGGTAAAACGATTCTTAGAAATCTTCATGGATGATTTCTCCATTTACGGAGATTCATTCACTCAATGTCTTCACCATCTAGAACTTGTCCTTGATGAAATATGCACACCTTATGCACTTACACGCTTAGGGTTCAAAAAAACAAAGATTCTTATGCCTTATATAAATATATCAA
The DNA here is from genome assembly GCA_038442645.1 of Agave tequilana. NCBI lineage: Eukaryota > Viridiplantae > Streptophyta > Magnoliopsida > Asparagales > Asparagaceae > Agave > Agave tequilana. The sequence continues at coordinate 97,193 of JAVJIF010008648.1, forward strand.
AAAATCCTCCGATTAAGCTGGGTATATGTGCATCATAAAGCATAAGTATTCACGCCTAAAAGTGACACATCTGATAAATAAAAAAACCTTAGCTTTGTGGCCTAATTTGCTCGAGTCCTTAAGTCCTTCGGGTATTTTCTCACCCTGTACCCTAAGACCGTCCGGTTTGGGTGTTACCGACTAAAGGCTCGTTACATGGGCAGATTAGAAAGCCTAATAGAACTAAAGAATAATACCACAAAAAATAAAAAAATAAAAAACAAGTCATAAGAGTTAAAATTAAAGAACCCTTAGTCAAGATTTCACGGTCACGAAAGTGCATATGACTTAGGGTAAAGTAATAGACTAGATGAGAAATACAATTTGACTCCTTACTTTGATTGATAACAAGTTTTTGAATAAAGACTAAGTTCAGGAATGAAAAATTCAATTTTCCTATAACTTATAGATTACTTGAACTCTTACAATAATACATCAAATATTTTCTTTCTTTTCAAAATACTTTTCAAAAATACTAACACTTTTCTCTTTTTTTATGGATTTTGTAGGTGTAATCCACTGAAAACCCTCACGCGACAAAACTCGTCCTCTAGGAGTAACCTAGAGGTTTAACAGCTTGTTACACATACTCAATGCAAACGAGGGACCTACGAAAGTGGTCTAATAATATCTTAGGATTAGTTTTGATGTTTCACTCGAGGGCGAGCAAAAGATAAGTGTGGGGGTGTGATCGATCACCGATATTGCATATATATTGTCACATTCTCATATTTATTATCTAATAAAGCCTGTTATTTAGTCTTGTTTGTATTTAATAATGTGTAGGCCCATTACTAATAGAGGTGAAAAAGGATGAGCCCAAAAGCCCACTTTAATTCTGGTTTAATTAAATTTAAATCTTAGATAAAATGGGGACAAATATTCAGGAGGATAGAGACGATTCCAACTGAAGATCAAAGCAAATCAAGGGCGAAAACCGGTTGAAAATCAGTTAAATTTGGATCCAGTTTGTTAACTAAAGATCAACAAAGAATCGTCGAGATCAGAAGGTCAAATAGCATATCTTTTGGGATATACATAAAGGAAAATCAAATTCCCTCGATCCTGACCCCTGATGTGGACATCAGCGCCGCGGATCCGCGGCTAAAGCTGCGAATCCGCGGCTTGGTTAAAGAGATAGGGAAGCATTTGCTTCCCATATCTGTCACGCTCTTCCCCCTCGAGTTTTTGGCTATAAATACTGCATTCTACAGAGAAAAAGGGATCGGAAGACTAGTTTAAGTTTTTCTCTTTATTTTTAAGATTTAGGATCATTGTTAGATAGTTAATGAGAAGTTGTATCTCAGCTTTTAATTTGTAGTTCAGTCCAGAGACAAGTGAGAGAGAGGGAAAGAGTGATTGTAACCTGAAGTTGAAGTGACATCAATAAAGATCAAGACTTTTCTTCTTCTCCAATTCATGAGTATGTTTCATTCCATTTACATGTCTTGTTTTACATCAATTATGAGTAGCTAAATTTGTTTTTCTGGGCTCACTATCTCTCTTCGATCTCTCTTGTTTTGAATGACTTTTGTACAAAGAACCCAACGGAATCATATGAATGCCTTAAACTAAACCTTGCTTCTTTGCAAGTGTTCTTGAAGGCACATGAGGATGGGTTTGAATTCCAAAAACTTTCATTTTTAAAAACATCACTTGAACTTGTTTTTATTTCATACTTGAAAGACAATTTGATGATTTAGCATTCAGTTCAAGATGAATTTTTAAAAAGGAGTTAACTTTTTCAAACAATCTTATTTGCTTTACTTAAGACTTTCGAGATTCAAACTTAAGTTTTTTTCTTATGATCAAGTTGAGGCACTGAGATTTTCAAGAGAAGAATATATCGTTGAGTAGTAAAATAGTGAGCCCGTATCTTTCTTTTTCATATATTAAAACAATCAACCAATCACTCTTCAAGCCTTTTAAATATCATTTTTTCCAAAAAAAATTCCAAGTTTTAAGTTTTCTTTTAATCATCTCTTTACTCTTCACTCTCTTTTCAACTAAAAAAACACCAGCACCAACCTTTGCTTTTGAAACAATACATCGAAACGCTTCCATCGCATTCCTCCTCTAGACACGACCCGTTAGCCCAAAGCTACACGGTAATTCTCACTACTTTTCTTGCAATCACTGACACAGGAAGAGTATGATCAATTTCGACAGTTAGAGTTCTCTCAGAACAATCTTTCAGCGACTCATGCATCTGCTTTAGGTATGCACGCATATACTGCCTCTCCTCAAAAGCTCTGGATATAAGACTCTGAAGTCTCATTCCACATGACAGGTATTACACAAAAGTTTGTTTCCTTAAACATATCCACTGCCCACCCCTCTGTAAAAATTATTGATGGTATCCATTCACATGTACTAGGCAATAGGATAGTTTAGGCCACTCCATCTTTGACCCTTACTGATGTCCTTTATGTTCCATGATTTCCTGTTAGCCTCTTTTCTATCAATCAGCTTACCAAACAAAATAACTGCAAAATAACATCTTTTTTCCTTCTCATTGTGTGTTTCAGGACCTGTCGACTGGGAGGAAGATTGGACAGGGGCATGAGTAAGGAGGCATATACTATTTGGGCGATCGAGTGACCCCTACGGACTTGGTTGCAGGTCAGCATGATCCAGTTTTACTATGGTAATGGCGCTTGGGTCATCCTTCGGTACAAAAAATGTGGTATGTTATTCTTGTTGAGTCTTCTATCTCTTCTTTAAGTTGTGTCTTGTGAGTTGAATAAGCATCACTGTGCTACCTTTCAGAGTCGAGTCAATAGTCGTAGCAGTTTTGCTTTTGAGTTGCTCCACTCTGATGCTTGGTGTCCTAGTCATATGCCCTCTATTAAGGGTTTTAAATATTTTCTACTCGTTGTTGATGACTTCTCTAGCATGACGCGGTTGTACCTCCTAAAAGAAAGGTCAAAAGTGTCCAGTGTAATTGAATCTTTTTTTAATGAAATAAAAATTCAATTTTCTACTTCCATTCGTGTGTTTCGTACTGACAATGCCTTGGAGTATGTAAAGAAAGATGTAACTATTTTGTTCCAAAAATGAAATTATTCATCAGACTTCTTGTTTTCATACATCCCAACAAATGAAGTTGCTGAAAGAAAACATAAACATATTCTAGATGTTGTTAGAACCTTAATGATCCATATGAGTCCGAAATATTTATAGTCTGATGCGGTGTTAAGTGCTTGTTATCTAATTACTACGATGCCTTCTTCTGTTCTCAATAAAAGTTCTCCATTTTCTTGTCTCTATGCTAACAGAACCCCCTTCTCCGTGACTCCCCGTGTTTTTAGATGTACTTGTTTTGTTCAAGACTTGTCTCTTGGGCTAGATAAATTATCTCCTAGATCTATAAGTGTCTTCATTGGATATTCTAAAACACAAAAAGGATACCGATGCTATAATCCCTCCACCATGAAGTATTTGGTATCTGCTGATGTTACATTCTTTAAATATGTTCCATATTTCTCTACACAGGTTCTTGTCACCATATCTGAGACTGTTCTTCCTTCACTGTCTGTGTCATTACCTACACCTGCTTCTACTGTTGCTTCGCTAGTGCCGCCAACAAAAACTGCAGAACCACCTGCATCAAAACCAGTTCAGGATTTTATGTACGTCTACACTAATCGCTCAAAGGTTCCTGCCTCCAAACCAATTCCGACAAATCCCTCTCTGATAGATGGTCCTCCTTCTCCACCATCAGCTTCTCCCTCTGATCTTGATATTCCTATTGCTCTTCGAAAAGATAAATGATCTTGCACTAATCACCCTGTTTCGAATTTCGTCTCTTATGATTACCTAAACCCCACTTTTCGCTAGTTTGCCCTCTCTTTGTCTTCTGAGTCTATACCCAGGTCTCATACAGAGGCCTTATTTGTACCTGCTTGAAAATAGGCTATGGATGAAGAGATGAAAGCTCTTGTTTCTAGCGGAACTTGGGATTTGGTTTAGCACCAACAGATGTGGTAGCTGTTGGTTGTCGCAGGGTCTTTGTTTTAAAGTACAGCCCAGGTGGATCTGTGGATAAATATAAGGCCAGGCTCGTGGCCAAGGGTTATACTCAGACATATAGCATCGACTATTTTGAGACATTCTCGCTAGTTGCCAGGATGAGCTCTATCAGGATTCTGTTCTCTATTGTTGTTAACTTGTCATGATCATTGTTTCAGATGGATGTCAAGAACGCCTTCTTATATGAGGATCTTCAGGAGAAAGTTTATATGGAGCAACCTCCAGGTTATATTGCTCAGGGGGAGACTAAAGTCGGTCGTCTAAAGAAGGCTATATATGGACTTAAGCAGAGTCCAAGAGCGTGGTTTGAGAAGTTCAGTCTTATCATTTCTAGTATTGGCTTCTGCCGATGTCATTCAAATCACTTTGTCTTCGTTCGGCGCACAAGGTCAGGTATAATAGTTCTGGCTATTTATATTGATGACATTTTGCTGACTGGTAGTGACTCAGCTGGAATAGTGAAGACTAAGATGTTACTCAAGCGTCATTTTGTGACCAAGGACATGAGACGTTCAAAATACTTTCTGGGAATTGAAGTTGCACATAAAAAATATAGTGTACTTCTTTCTCAGCGAAAGTATGTTTTGGACCTTTTAGAGGAAACAGGATTTTTGGGATGCAAGCCTACTAACACACCAATGGAAGCCAATATAGATTTATGGTTTGATGACAGTCATACACTTGATGATCCAGAGATATAAAGGAGACTAATTGGGATGCTAATCTATCTTACTGTGACTAGGCCAGATATAACTTTTGCTGTAGGAGTTTTCAAGAGAGACCCATTGGTTAGCTACAACGAGGGTTCTAACTTACATCAAGAGTTGTCCAGGAAAAATGTTGATGTATAGAAAACATGAACATGTACACATTTCTAATTTCTAGATACTCTGATTCAGGATATGCTGGTGATCGAGAGGATAGAAAGTCTACTACTGGCTATTGCGCCTTTGTTGGAGGAAATCTAGTGACTTGGAGGAGCAAGAAGCAACATGTTGTGTCTCGCTCAAGTGCTGAAGCTGAGTATAAAGTTATGACTCATACGGCATGCGAGATAGTGTGATTAAAAAAATTACTGATGGAGCTTGATCTCAGACAGGCTGGACCAATGCCTATGCATTGTGATAATCAGTCTGCCATCTATATTGCCCAGAATTCAGTGTTTCATGAAAAGACCAAACACATTGAGATTGATTGTCACTTTATCAGAGATGCTTTGGACCGAGAAGATAGTTATGTTCCAGTTCACACATTCTTTGAAGCAGTTAGCTGATTTAGTTACCAAAGCTGTCTCACCTTAGGTGTCTTCTAATCTTTGTAACAAGCTGTGCATGTTAGATGTCTATGCTCTAGCTTGAGAGGGAGTGTTAAGTTATTAATATTTGGGTTATTGGATTATTGGTTTATTACCCATATTTACCCATTTACCCTCCTTGACTTCTATATGTATCTTGTAACTCTCTTTTATCTAATATACAATCATCTTTTAGGGTTTTCTATTTCTCTACAACTACAATTTCAAATCAAAACTGGCATAAAAAGCTTGTATAATTTTATAAATCAAAATTATAATTATTGTTTAGAAGTCCAAGCAAAGAATGAGGAACACATCACATTGACAGTGTATCAATCGTGATGTGCTCATATTGTACACCTGTTCAAATTTTTAGACAACCTACAACAAGTTCAGGTTTGCATCATTAAGGTTCTACCATTCAAATAATCTTGAAAAAGAACTTTATCTTTCCCCCCTGATGAATACCTTGACAAGAAACTTGCATTGCACCAGATGCATGTGCATCTAAATGGCCTGCAACTTTCCTGCTACAAGTGCATCGGATTGATGATAAATCTGATATTTCACATTTGAAAGTTTTGTAACTCGTGAAAGATAAGGAAAAAGGCATGCAATCATAAATAAAAGAATTCACAATCAGCCTCATCAAACAGAAGGGATAGGAAATTTAAAAAATGTAAATGTGAGAAACTTGTGGTGATAAACTTTTACCATTTGCACTTGGTTTCTTCTAATGTATTAGCAAGTTCAACTGATATACAATGCCACTTTTCACAATCATCACAAAGCACCCATGCAACCTGTAGAGGTAAGGGCTGTTCCAAACTGGTTTTGGGTTCAGTTGGTGCCAATTGTTCACCTAAAGGTGTCATAACTGAGCTTGAGACATCCTGAGGGACAGCTCTGGTACCCACATTAGTTTTACCTAAATCAATAAATATGTTAGTTCACATTTCCATCACTGCACAATCTAGGATGCAATCTTCAAAAGGAATTATATATATATTTTTTTAATACACACACACACACACACACACACACACACAATATATATATTAATATATATATATATATATATGGTACAAGAAAAAGAAAAAAGCATGAAAATAGCTCTGCAAGGAAACTTACAGTGTTGAGTGGACATAGTTGATGAGGGGCTCACTATTCCAGAAGAGAAGCACAAGTAATCACTATCCACAATGGAAGCACCAAGTGTTTGACTTCCCTCCTCAGTACTACGCCTATTATCTGACTTCTGTAAACTCTTTTCCATTTTCCCACATGCATTTTGCCTCTTTCGTCCTGTGGTCTCTAGACAATGTGATCTGCCATTGCTTCTCCCGGGTTTAGTACCACTGGGAAGCTTATGGCCTTTAGAGTCATCAGACTGTAGTAATAATGCTTCTGATTGTGAATTACTGACATGTCGCCCAAGCAACACCCATTTATCCAAACTATTTTGGACTTCCATAGTTTCTTCAAGATGCTCCAATTCAATGGTCTCAGAAACAGAATATTCTGGAGGAGAGCCCTTGTATTTTGATCCTTCTCTAGTAGTTTTTTCGATGGATTTAGAACATGCGCGGTTCTTTTTACTACTGGCATCTTGTTGTCTCTGTTTAGATTTGCTGCTCTTTGAAGGTTTCTTAGTCTCATTCAAGTTTTCAGCACCATGCAACTTCTCTGTAATAGAAAGAGTTTCTGATGATGATTGTTCCGTAAGTTGACTATTCATCTTTCCCTTTTCAGCTTTGGTACACAGGTTTGAATCTAGTGGTGAAACCAGTAAAGGAGTTACGCAAGATTTAGAGAAAATGGAAACAGCAGAGTGAAGACTATCTTCAGAAACTGCTCCCAGAACAAGCACATTCTGACGTGTTCCACAAAACTGGTTTCTTGAAGTGGCACCCTCACTTGTCATGATGCCGACATCTTTAATTCCAATAACTCGATCAGCTGAATTGTTACCCTCACTCGTCATTACACCAACATCTATAACTGGATGATAAACATCAGAGTCTGGTGATGTACCTGGATCCAGCGAGTTCCTGTCACTGATTGTTTCCACCACCATCTCTGGAGCTATTTGAGATTATACCCCTGGGCATTCACCCAGCTCAGCTGATACCTCTTCTGTCAAAGAGCTTTCCATATCCTTGTCTCCAAGTTGCCTCTCTCGTTTAAACAACTTGACAACAGCAAACTTATCGTCTACAAATTCATCCTCGGCTTCAACTTTGTTACATTTGCCAAAATCAATTTGGCCATCAGAAGTTGGCAAACCTACCACAAAATCAAACACAGGTTGATCAGATGTTGAAGAACGTTTAGCTGAGGGCTTTTGAAACTTTCTAACTTTCTGAGCTTTGGGCTGCTTTTTGCCACCTACAGTAGACCTCCCCTTGATAGACCATTTATTTTGAAAATCTACCTTATCAGCATCATAATTTGCAAGTTTGACATTTTGCACAAAAATCTTTATTAAGTTTTCAACTGGTCCCCAGACAGATGGGCGTGCTGGTCTATGAGGCCAACGTCTTTTCTTCTTTAGTTTATCAGAGATTTTAATTCTGCTAAGCAAGAAGTTTGAACTTATATCAACTGTTTTCCTGCTGTTTCTTCTATTATTCCTGGTCTTGCTTAATTGATTGTACTTCGCGTCTGCTAGATTACCCCTTAAAGAAGCACTACGTTTAGGGTTGGAGCGCCTTAAGACAATTGTTGGAGTAGATTTTGAATCACTTCTTCCTCCATTATCTGCCTCACCACAGGAACTATTGGTATTGCTACAGCAAGCTGATGTTCCAATAAAAGCATCAACCTCACTTCCTTGAAAATCTGGCGATGAAGAGAGTTTCAGAGAGAAATTCTCAATGGATGTAGAGAGATGGGCTGGTTTCTCTAAGGCCAATCCTTGTGCTGCAAAGAGACATGCATTTTCCTCAGGTGAACCTTGTGCGGAGTGGTCAACTTCTCCGCCTCCAGAAAGCTCTTGAAAGCAAATACTATAAGGCCCAGTAATGTTGTCCCCGCACTGCTCTTTCTGTGATCCCACGTACTGTAATGGCAGGCTCTGATCAATTCTTAAATTGAATTCACTCCCCTCTCTGTTGCCATCATTTGAGAAAATTCATTCCTGCTGCATTGGGCAAAGTTCACCTTCTCAGATTTGAAACAGTCCAATTTTTCACATCTTTGAAAAGTGCAATTTGCCTCGCAGTCCTGGGAAGCATCCTGAGGACAGCATTGCTTGTCTGTTGTTTTAGAAGAATCCCTGTTGATTTTCACCAAGGGGCAATCTGCTGCCAGTCCAGAAGAAACAAGAAGCACAGTATCTTCACATCCATTTCTGACTCTATCACTATCGAACACCCCTGACGAAAGGAACCCCACTTCTGACCCAATTCCAAACATAGAACAACAGAAATCATCCCCTCCCAATGTTCTCAATGGTGAAAGACCAGGGAATTCATCATGTTTTTCCTTCGTGACTGACACCTGCTTTAAACTTTGATGTCCAATTTCTTCCTCAGATCCCAAAACCCCCAGGCATTCTTCCTCAGTGTCCTTTCTCTCACTAGTAGATTCTCCAGATCCACCTCCATTACAAACAGATTCCACATTAACCTTGGTATCTACTTCTGAAGTCTGAAGACTAACATAATCATCGATGTCCTTCGACACACCAACCTTCTCATAGGCAGAACTATGGAAACAAACAACTTCCAATAATCTTGCCTCCAACACTAATTTCTGAGCTGACCCAAGACACTTACTTGTTTCCTCAGCCCCTAAATACCCTGGACATCCATCTGCATCATCCTTTTTCCCTAAAAACAAATCACTAAAGTCATCTCCACAATCAACAGAACCGCCGTTGTCCATGACCTCTACTGCCAAACTTTGATCAGCAACATCACCATTTGCAGATGCTGGCTGCAGCCGAAAACAGTCAAACTCCACCTCTGAAATGCCAATCCCAACTGGTTGCTCTAACCCAAGATACTCATTTTCTTCTTTACCCCCCAAATTCCTTGGCATTCTTTCTCAGCCCCCACAACAACACTAACCAATTTTCCATGGTCATTTTCTTTACTCGGACGCTCATTATCTATGATGCCATTAATGTCAGGTGACATATAAACCATTCCAGAGGCTGGGTGGGACTCAACCTCACAAACCTCAGAATCCTTTTTTGACACACCAACTCCTGCTGTCTTCTCATTTTCTTCCTCAACTCTCAGAACCCCAGGACACTCTACTTCAGCCTCCTGCACTCCGCTAACAAAATCTGAATATCAACACCACCATTGATGTCCATCGAGCCACCACCCATCTCAGTCTCCTGCTTAGCCCCACTAACCTCAGAACCCACCATTGGCAACCCAACCTCTATCGTCGCCTTCTCCAACTCAAGATGCCTACTTTCTCCCCCAGTTCCCGGAACTCCCTGGTACTCTCCCTCACCCTCACCCCCACCCTCCTCTCTCCCCAAATTCACTTTTCTAGCCTCGTGGTAAGCCAACTCCACTTCTAAACTCCAATCACCGGCACCGACATTGACCTCACTCAACCGAGCCTCAGAACCCTCAGACTCTCCATCTCCGAACAACACAGACTCTCCTTCAAGCTTCCCATCCTCGCAACAACTCCCAATCCCTAAATAACCTGAGCCACACCAAATTAGCCAAAACAAAGCAAGAATCAAAACAAATTTCGCCCAAATTTAACAAATAATAACAATGCATCTCCAGACAAAACCTAATCTCTTTCCCCAACCCGAAACCAAGACCTAACAACGAATCAATTAAGAAATTCTAAAACGAGCAAAACAACCCTAGCTTCTGCTTCCGCAAGCGAACATTACGATCCTAATTCATAAAGACCTAAAGAAATAAATAATAAGGGGGTTGAGGGTGCCTGTTGAGGGGCGGCGGAGCACCGGACTCGCGGTACGGTCACCTCCGGGCTCGTCGTCGCCGCCGCCGCCGTCGCCGCTTTTGGAAGGGGAAGAAGAAGAGAACGTAGCAATGCTTTCGCTTCGTCCATCATTAGATCGGTGACGAGAGCTTTTTGATTTCTGGGCCGAAGGGATTTTGTAACGTCTTCTTGTTTATTATTATTATTATTATTCTTATTATTATCATTATTTTTTGTGTTATTTTTTTTTCTTTTCTTTTCTTTTCTTTTTTATTTGACCCGGTACTTAAGGGGCTGTTTGTTTCCCCGTAAAAGGCGTAAAAGTATGTAATTCGTAAATGACTTACAGCTCAATTACAACTATGGCATCTGTTTGGACCGTAATTCGTAAAAGACTTACGCAACTCAACTATCACTTACTTGCAACCCAATTACCACTCACTTACAGCCCAGTTACACTTAATTTTGTGGTCATGCAAATTTGTATTATTTTTTATGTTAATATTAAAAAAATTTTAATATTTAGCATTTTTAATATTTATTTGTAATATTAAAACTTTTAAATCACCAAATAGTTAATTTTGTGGTCAATTTTTTTCACTTACGACTTATATATTATGACAACCAAATACCGTAAAATACAATACATTTTCTCACTTACAACTTTATATTACCAAGCAAATACCGTAAAACTTACATGCATGTAACTCATTTACAAATGTAAAAGACTTTACCAATTACGACTTACGAATTACGGCCAATTACGACAACCAAACAGGCCCGAGGCGGAGTGGGATATTCTTATAGAAAATTTTGGGGAAAATAAAAGGACTGCACGTTACAAATTTACGAGTGATACTTGTCCGAAGGGGTGTAACGCGCTGTGCGTTACAGTTTTGAATAAAGCAAGGGTTAAGGTTAGGAGGAGCACTTTTTTGTTAATGAAATTTGGCCTCCTTTGATATATTAGATGACCGCTTGGCGGTGAAACTGAGCGGCGAAGATGAGAAAGATGAGGAAGAGCGTGGGAAGAGGGACGAGGGGGGAGATAGGAGAGGGGGAAGATGGGAGAGAGGAGGGAAGGGGGAAGAGGGGAGAAGGGAGGGGCACGGGAAAGAGGGGAAGGCTGCTAGAAGAGGAAAGAGGGCGGCTCTCTCTGGTTCTCTCTCTTTGGGGGACAAACGGACAGACAAAGCCGAAAGAGTCACAAGAGAAACCTCGCTTTGCTCGGTTTGGTTATCAAAATTATTTTTTAAAATTTTGTTATGTTTTTGCGTTTGACTAAGAGTTTCGTGAGAAGATCGGGGAGTATTTGATGTAGTTCTATAAAAAGTATAGTTTGATGGAACTTGAATTAAATAAAAGGATTCAATCTACAATAATCATTTAGAATAAACAAGATCAAAATCATAACTTTATCTTAAACATAGATCAAACCCTAAAATATGTTGGCCCAGAGGCCTTCCACTCTACTTTTGATGATGATTAACTCATGTAGTTATGTTTACTAATAATCTTGTGATGTTTAGTTTCAGATCTCTAACCAAGATATTAGTAGGTGATTAGCTTCAACAAAGATGATTTGAAGCTTTCACATGGTGATTCAAGAGCCCGAGCGTAAAAGATCATATATAGCACTCGTTGGAGTCAAGCTCGGTAGATCACGGTTTGGATCGAGTTGACTTGAAGACGGAGTTCGTCAAGAAGACCTCGGTACATAGTTTAGTGTTTAGATCCATTTGTAAAGATTAGATAGTGTGGTATGCTCAAGTTCACAACACACACACGTGTTTAAGTTTTTAAGTTTTTAGTTTTTCGGTTTTGGTTTAACCGATCTTGGTTTTCATGAATAGATAGTATCAATACAAGTTTACTTTGTTTAAATGTATATTAGATGTGTTCTATATACATATATGCTTCATCTTTTAAACAAACTTAATTTGATGTCTATTTCATGAGTTTGGTATTTTGTGTTTTAACAAAACATATTTTCGGATTTAATATCAAAAACATGGATATATATATGTTTCATGTATATTGGATTATATCCATATGCAACATGCTTCAAAGTGTTTAAATATCATGTTTTTTTATTTGGATGAATTTTGGACAAAACGTATTTTCGATTCAAAAATCCAAGTTTTGGAAAATACGGATTTTGGTTTTCGGCAATATTTCCATAACACAAAAATGGTTCAAAAAGTTTGAAATTTGTGTTGAAATTTTTCACACAAGTTTTTATTTCAATGCATTATGCTAAAATTATTTTTGTGGATTTTTAAGGAATTTATGGGATTTTTTAGAATAATAAAAACCAAGTTTTTCTGTCCCAAACAGCCTTCTGCCAGGCTCTGGCGGTCGACCGGACCCAGAGTCGGTCGACCAGACCGGTCGACCAACGTGCACAAAATGTGCACGCTTGGCCAGCCACTTGGGCGGTCGACCGAGCGGTCGACCGGCTGCAAGTACCCCACTCTCGGGTGGGGGCGGTCGACCGACCGGTCGACCGTAAGGCTAGGGCGGTCGACCGAGCGGTCGACCGACCAGAGAGCAAATTGCTCTCTGGATTGGGACGGTCGACCGGGCGGTCGACCGGAAGCTCCAACGGTTAAAAAATTGACCGTTGGCGGTCGACCGGGCCGGTTGACCGCCAGCCGCCAGAGCTGAAAATCAGCTCCAACGGCTAGTTTCTTTGGAGGGCTTTAAATACCCCATTTGTATGGGATTTTCGCTAAGTTTTTCAAGAGCCAAAAATCTACATTCTCCTAGTGTTTTATCTAAGTTTCAAAAAGAGTTTTTAGAGCTTCAAAGCTTTCATCTTCATTTGTTTTTAGGGTTGGGAAAAATCAAAGAAAATTTGGATTTGGGATATTTGCTTAGTTCTTCATTTCTATCAAATACAAGTTATTTTCTCAAGTATTTTTCTTTGTGTTTTTGTTTCCAAACTCTTGGTTTTTCACACTTGAGCTATCATTCTATCCTTTCTATAGGATCTTTGTTTTTGCGGAGAAGAAGGTGTTTGTGGTTGAGATATACCACCAAGTGTTGTACCCTCCTTTATTTGTTGTATCCCTCTTTGGTAGAGGTTGATTTGGAGTGGTGGTTAGCTCCCTCTTTGGTAGAGGTTGAGATTGTGGTTTGCTCCCTCTAGTGTGAGGTGGAGTTGGTGTTGGAATCCCTCAAGAGTGAGGTGGATTGTGGTTGTTTGGCTACGGGCCTACCCCTCTTGTGTGAGGTGGTGTTTGTGTTGCCTCGGTGAAGGTTGTATTGGATAAGAGAGGAGTTCGGTACTTCCGGTTGTATTTGCCCCAAATCCTCGGTGGAGGTTCCCTGTGTGGGAGTCCTAAATGGACAAGTTAGTGGATTGAAAATCCTTCTCAGTGAAGGCGGGGACGTAGAGCTCGGTGCTCGAACCTCGAAACAAATCTTGTTGTTTGCGTTTGATCCATTGACTCTAAACTCTCTCTCTCTTTATATTGTGCCATTGCATCATTTCATATTGCTCATTCATATTATATGCTTGGCTTGTTTGTGTGTATCTCACTTGTGCTTAACCACGAGAGCTTCATATAGCACCTCAACTCTTATTCAGAGGAATCAAGAGGAGTTAGTCCAGAGCCCTTCACCGGGAATTCGGCTACACTCGTTGGTTGCATTAAGTGTTGTAGCAATTAGTTTTTAAATTCCGCATTTAGTTCATTAGATTAGCCTATCACCTATTCACCCCCCTCTAGGTGATTTCAAAATATAGATCTAGTCTCCATGAAGATTCAAAGATATGAGAAAAAATTAAAATAATAAAAGCGGTGCTTACCTTGATCCATGATTTAATTCCTTGAATTGTTAGAATGGAGAAGGCCTTGCAAAAGATCCGTATTTCTCTGACTTTTCTCTCTGTTTGAAGGGATCTCAAAAAGAAGAAGAAGATACGTTCTTTTGTGGACCGTGATCCCTTAAATAATAATGGATTCTATCAGTTATTCCTTTTTCCAGTTTGCCCCTTCATCAAATTAAAATTTGCATAATTATCTCTACACAATAAATCCATGACAATTTAATACATATCAGTCCAATTGTTAACTTTATTAGATCACAATTAATTTGGACTATACTTTAAGATAGCCATATACATTAAATTCACATATGTGAGCTCAAACATGTTGAATTATTTCCAACAATCTCCCATATGGGCCACATTTGCTACCTTATAAATGTTTACTCCTTATGAGCTCAAAATATTGCTATTATATGATCAGGTATTTTTAACAATCTCGTCTATTGACTATACTGATATAGGACTAAAGAAATTTTTGTTACATTTAGCGTAACTAAAACCACCAATAATCACATATACCAATACAACCAAATGACATAGATCAATCATGGATGTGTAGCATGGAAATTACATGTAATGTGATATGTATATGCCTATTTTCAACTGATCCTCCCTTAAACTTTATTGAGATCGAAAATTAACACAATAAAACAGAGTATTAACTAAATACTTTATTTCTGCAGAAAATGTCCAAATATGTCCAAAATACAAAATAGAACAATGAAATATATATACAAACTTCCACTAAACCATGATATCGTTAAATGATATGACACTCACAGAAGCAGTTTGCTTATGAAAGAGCTTGAGTGTTAATCTTTTAGTAAGCGGATCCGCAATCATGGGATTTGTCCCAATGTGCTCTATGAAAATTGTTGGCCCGATGGCCCATCACTCTAGTTTTGATGATGATTAACTCATGTAGTTATAATACTAATGATCTTGTGTTTAATTAGTATCAGATATTTGATCAAGATCTTAGTTGGTGTTTAACTTCAACAAAGAATTTAAAGTCAAAGTTTTGGAGCTAGCACGTGTTGATTCAAGAGCTCGCGCATCAAGATTGCATCAAGTACTCAAGAGGAGTCTAGCTCATTGGATTAAGATTTGGACCAAGTCAATAAGACGAAGAAGACCTTCAAGAGAAGATTTCCAAGAAGACTTGTGTCTAGTTTGTAAGTGTCAAGATTTTATTTTTAGATAAAATGTAAAGGATAGATTAGTTCGTGGATTGCTCAAGTTCATATTCACTCACACACAAAATTTATATGTGTTTCATAAAAGAGTTTTCATTTTGAAAAATACCGCTTTAGTTTTTTAGATTCAAAATATACATGTGTTTTATCAAAACTTATTTTAGAGCTTATTGTCAAAAACATAGATATTTCATCATATATGTGTAGTGGATCATATCCATACACACTAAGCTTCAAAAGTGTTTAGAATATCTTGTTTTTATATTTGGAAAAGTTTTGAAAAAAATCGTTTTTGAAAAATACAGGTTTTTGTTTAAAGCAAAACTTCTATATTACAAAAATAGTTCAAAATGTTTGTAATATGTTTTGATTTTTAATCAAACATGTTTGTATGTCAAAGTATATCAATGAACTTATTTTTGTAGAATTTATGAGAATTTATGACATTTTATTGAAGGAAAAAAATCGAGTTTTTAATCCCTAAAAATGTTGGACTGGCCTTCTGCCGGTCGACCGGAGCGGTCGATTGAGCCAGAAGTCGGTTGACCGCTCCGGTCGACCGATGTGCACAAACGTGCACAGTAAGGGCCGGTCGACCGCACGGTCAACCGACAGAGAGTCTCTGCTCTCTGTAAATGGCCCCAGTCGACCGGGTGGTCGACCGCTAGGTCATAGCCCAGTTTTTGGTCGACCGGCCGGTCGACCGCTTTTCCCAACGGTCAGAAATCCAACCGTTGGCGGTCGACCGGGCGGTCGACCGACAGCAAGGAATCCTGCTGAGTTGGCCTCCAACGGCCATATTTTGGGAGCCTATAAATTAGGGTTCCCTTGGACTGTTTTCTACAAGATTTCAAGTGGGTTTTCAAGATAGTTTTTCCTACACTTCTAAGTGTTTATGTTTATCTCCACTTGTTTTAGAGCCAAATACTTCTATATCAAAAGGAGAGTTTTTCAAGAGTGTTTTGTAAAAGAGATTTCTTAAGTTTTTCACCACCAAATCAATCCTAGTTTTCTCACACACACTTGAGCTATCCATTGCTATATCAATCCTCTAGGAATCTTTGTTGTGAGAGAGTTTTTAGGTGATCAAAGTGTTTAGATCACCAAGTGTTCATCTTTGTATTTGAGGAGGCGGACTTGTAGGTTCGCGTGGTTTCGAGTTCTAGTAAGAGCTCGGTGTAGAGGTGCGGCCTCGGCAAGCTAGTGTGCTTGCGGTGTATAGTTCTTGTGGGAACAAGAAAGGGACTAGTGAGTCCAAGGAGTTCTAGTGTGAACTCGTTGTAGGTGTTGCGGCACCGAGTGATCCGGTGGGATCGATTTTAGTGGAAATTCTTCATAGTGTTGAAGGCGGGGACGTAGAGTAAGGGTGCTCGAACCTCGAAACAAATCTCCCGTGTTTGCGATTGCTCTCTCTCTATCTCTCACTTGTGTTTATATCTTACTTGCTTACATTGCCTTTATCTTTATATGCTTGATATATCTTGTGCTTAAATTGTTATATGCTTGGATTATTTGCTCACACTTGTATTCAACCAAGAGAGCCATAGCGGCACCTCAACTCTTATCTAGAGGAATCTTGAGGAGATAGTCCAGAGCCCTTCACCGAGAATTCGGCTACACTCTTGTGTTATACCTTGTGTGTTTAGCATAATAGTTTTTAGTTTACTTAGTTTTAATTTCACATTAATTCATCATTAGATTAGCTAGTCACCTATTCACCCCCCCTCTAGGTGATTTCAGTATGTCCACTCTGACCCTTTCCTTCACAAGCAGGAACTTTATGTCAATATGTCCTGACCTGGATGAGCTCATGTTGTTGCTGGAATATAGAATTGTTGATTTATTATCACAGTATAGCTTTAGTGGTCTTTTAATATCACTTATAATACGCAGCTCAGTGACAAAATTTCGCAGCCATAATCTATGGTTGGATGCCTCATAACATGCTACAAATTATGCTGCCATGGTGGGGAAGCTATGAGTGTTTGCTTAGCACTCTTCTAGTAAATAGCTCATCTAGCTAATAGGTAAATGTAGCCCGATGTAGTCTCCTACTGTCTTGACATCCAGCAAAGTCAGAATCTGAATATCCAATGATCTCTATCTAATCTGACCTCTTGTATGTGAACATGTGATCCTTAGTTCTCTGTAAATATCTGAAGACTCTTTTGGCTGCTCTCCAGTGATCCATCCCAAGGTTACTTAAATATCTACCTAGCATTTCAATAGTGAATGCTATGTCTGGACGTGTGCAAACCTGAGCATACATTAGACTCCCTATAGCGAAAGCATAGAGAATCTTCTGCATTTTTTAACTTCAAAGTCATTCTTAGGGCATTGACCTAGAGTGAATTTATCACCTTTTGCGACTAGGGTGTCTCCCGATTTACAATCTTGCATTCCATATCTTTCAAGTATCTTTTCTATATAGGTCTTTTGTGACAATCCAAGAATACCCCAGGACGATCTCGTTATATTTGGATTCCTAAGGCGAAAGACGCCCACGAAGATCTTTCATCTTAAATTTCTTTGATAAAAATCTCTTGGTTTCATGCAAAAATTTTCTTATCATTGGTAGCAAGGAGTATGTCATCAACATACAAAATCAGGAATATATGCTTACTCCCACTGAACTTGTGATACACACATCTTCAACAGCATTTGTCTCGAAACCAAATGAGACAACTACTTGATGAAACTTGTAGTACCATTGACGGGAAGTTTGCTTGAGTTCATAGATGGATTTTTTTAATTCGCAAACCATATTCTTGGGTCTCCAGATACGAAGTTTTCTGGCTGCATCATATATATAGTTTCATCAATGTCACCATTAAGAAAGGATGTCTTAACATCCATCTGATGTAACTCAAGGTCAAAATGTGTAACAAGAGTCATAATTGTCCTAAAAGAGTCTTTCGATGAAACCGAAGAGAAAGCCTCTGTAAAATCAATGCCTTCCCTTTAAGTAAAGCTTTTAGCTATAAGGCGAGCCTTATATCTCTCCACATTATCTTCTAAATCCCTTTTGGTTTTAAATATCTATTTGCAACCAATGGGCTTCTTACCTTCAGGTAATGTGACAAGATCCCAAACTTGATTGTCTTGCATAGACTTATACTCTTCATTCATGGCATCTATCCATTTTGAGAGTTAGAATCCTGCATGGGTTGATGGAAGTTGATTGGATCATCTTACACCAATCCATCAGTATCCTCATGTTCTTAAAGGAATACTATATAGTCATCTGAAATAGCAATTTTCCTCTCTCTTGTGGATCTCCTTAGAGGCATTTGTTCTTGAGGTTGTTCAGTTTGTTCTTCAGGAACAATTACCTCAGCTTGAGTGGGGAGTTGTTCAGCATTGTCTTGTTGAGATTCCATATCTGTTTCTCGAACAATGACAGGTATAGAGCCTGCACACTATCAAAAATAGTGGTAGGGATCGAACCGATTCCTCCTCAAAGACAATGTCTCTAACCTTATTTCTCCCCTCAAACTCAACATCCTCAAAAATGTTGCAATTCCCGCTTCAAAAATTGACTTAATAGTGGGATCATAAAACTTGTAGCCCATAGATCGCTCAGAATAACCAATAAAGTAATTGCTCACTGTTTTGGAGTCCATCTTTTTCTAGTTAGCCTATAAGGCCTAGTCTCAGATGGACACCCTCAAATGTGAAAGTCCTTTAAACTAGGTTTTTGACTTATTCAATGCTTATAAGGTGTTTTGGCAGCTGCTTTAATTGGTACTCTTTTCAGGATATAAGCTGATGTCTTTATTTCTTCTCTTCAGAGTGATTCTTGTAAGATAGAATGACTAATCATACTCCTCACAATATCCTTAAGAGTCCTATTTCGTTTTTCAGCCACACCATTCATGCTGGGTGAGCCGGCATGGTATACTGTGGGACAATTCCACATTTCTCTAGGAAGTCAGCAAATGGCCCTAGACATTGTTCTCCTAAACCGTCGTATCTGTCGTAGTACTCACCACCGTGGTCAGATCTGACATACTTAATTTTCTTGCTGAGTTGAGTTTCAACTTCAGCTTTGAAAATTTTAAACATGTCCAGAGACTTTAATTTCTCATGAATGAGATATAGGTACTTATAGAGTGAGTAATCGTCTATGAATAACATAAAGTATCATTGACCATTCCAAAAAGCCGCAGGGAATGGTCCACATATATCCGTATGTATCAATTCTAAGACGCATGAAGATCTATTGGCACCTAATCTCTAATGTTTGGTCTGTTTTTCCTTGATACACTCAACACAGACATTTAAGTCTATAAAATCAAGGGAGTCCAAAATACCTTCTGTCACAAACCGTTCTATTCTAGATTTAGATATATGACCCAAACGCTTGTGCCATAATCTTGCTGAAATTTTTTTATTTAGCTTATGTTTTGTACCACGTGAATCCACATGCAAGATTTCATATATGATGTAATTGTGTCAAACAAATAAAGGTTATCATAAATACTCAATGAACCAGTACCAATAATATTTGAATTTAATGAAAGACCAAGCTGATTGTTTCCAAAAAAATAATGATAACCAAATTTGTCTAATAAAGAAACAGAAACCAAATTCCGTCTAAATGACGGTACAATGAAAATATCTTTCAAGTCCAAATAAAGACCAGTTCCTAACAATAACCTAAAATGCCCTATTGCCTCAACTTTTACCGAATTTTCATCACTCACAAAGATGTATCGTTCAATATCATTTGGCCTTCGGTAGCTCAGACAACCCTGCATAGAAACACTTATGTGAGTGTAGCACTGGAGTCTAACCATCAAGTGTTTTTAGATACTGAAGCTAAATTAACCTCAGAACAGACCAAAGTAAAGAATATATCTTTCTTATCACGCCAAGCATGATATTTTGGACATTCTTTTTTTATGTGTCTAGGTTTCTATAAAAGAAATAGTCTTCATTTTCCTTAAGTTTCTTTTGATCTGACCCTTAGCAGCTTCATCTTTCTTTCTTTTCTTTTCTTATCCTTTGAGGTACTAATCAGATGAGCACTTTTCAGATTTCTCATACTTAAGCGTTTCCTCTGCTGCACACAATATGAAATGAGCTCATTCAGAGTCCATTTCTCCTTCTGACAGTTATAACTGACCTTAAATTGACTAAAGTGCGCAGTAAGCGAATCAATACGAAATGCACGAGCAAGTCCTCAGACAATTCGAGCTTTAGTGCCTTAAGCTTGAAAGCAATATGAGACATCTATATGATGTACTCTCTTATGTTTTCCTTGCCCTTGTACTTCATAGAAATCAAGCTAGCTAAAAGCATACTTGTTTCTGCCTTATCGTTATTTGCAAAATGTTTCTCAATTTCGGCTAGAAAATCTTCAGCTAAAATTATCTCATCAGATACTGCACCTTGAAATGCTTCCGAAATGCCACGCTTTATGATTATTAGGCTCATGCGATTAGAGCGTTCCCATTTCTCAAAGTTCTTTCTATCATCAGAAAAACTTTCAGCCATAAGAGAAGCAGATTGCTCTATTCTTAGTGCAAGATTTAGATCCAGCAGCCAAGAATGATGAAAATATTCTCTTTCCAATTCTTAAAGTTTATCCTATTAAGCATGAGAATATCGTTTGTGTTTGCAGATATAGCAGCAGTAGATACAATAGCTGTACAGAGAATAAATTAAATAAGCATGCATGTTCACATCATAATTAAATAAATGACTTTTAAATTTAAATAATTATGGAATACATCTCAAGATACCTAGCACAACATTAATATCAAGTCTTTGGACAGTAATATTAACTTGTAAGTGGTACTCTTGGTGTAACAATCAAATATTGATAATAAATCCTATCAAATAACAAATTTAATTTTAGATCAACTTATTATTCACATGAAAATTTTATTATTATCACACATTATCACCACAAGTGCGTATGCAATTCGGTCAAATATTATCCTTCCTTTAGGTTGGTTAATACTCGCATGAATTCATACACACACACACACAAACATCTTAACATTCTCAAGAAGCTAATCTATACAAGAGATGTCACTTTGGCGACATCTTGTTTCAATTAGTTTTTATTATATGTTAGACAATCTCAATAATTTATTAGATGTACATAAAATACATTTAAAAATTTGAAATGTCCCAAAATTGCACAAAAAAGGACCCAAAATTGCCAAAAAGGACCCAAAATTGAACAAAAAAAACCCAAAATTGCGTGACGCCTGGGGTGCGGTGCCTCGGCACCGTCAGAAGATGCGCGACGCCCTAGGGCGCCGCGCTTGTGCCTGGGCGCAGCCGTTCCTGGGCCACGCCTGGCCCAGGCGCACCCGGGCCTGGCCCGGGCGCGCCACGCCGCCCCAAATATATATTTTTATTTGAAAACCTAAGAGCAGATCTAATTTTTTAATCCATAAATCTGAAGAAAAATTTACCAAAACTAAAGTAATCATGCAATATGATTCATAAAAGTTAATTTACATTTCAATCTCATGGAAGTATCAATAAAAAATCCCATTTTTTGAAATTTAATTCTCAAAATATAAATCTAATCTCCATGAAGATTCAAAGATATGAAAAAAATTAAATAATAAAAGCGAAAAGATACCTTGATCCATGATTTAATTTCTTGAATTGTTGGGATGGAGAAGGCCTTCTAAAAGATCCGTATTCCTCTGAGTTTTCTTTTTACTTGAAGTGATCTCAAAGAGAAGAAGATACGTTCTTTGGGTACCATGATCTCTTAAATAATAACTGATTCTATCAGTTATTTCTTTTTTCAGTTTGGCCCTTCATCAAATTAGAAATTACATAATTATTTCTACACATTAAATTCATGACAATTTAATACCTATTAGTCCAATTATTAACTTTATTAGATCACAATTAATTTGACTATACTTTAAGATAGTCATACACATTAAATTCACATATTTGAGCTCACACATGTTAAATTATTTCTAACATAGTTCTGTCAAGTATTTATTGTCTCTACTTACTTCAACAAAATGAGAAAAGTTAGACTTTTGACGATTTGCTACGATTACACTTGTAACTTCTACTTTTCCTTTTCTTTTATAAGATTTATTTGTTGTTTATCTTAGAGGACCAACTTAGGTTTTTGTCGTGTTGTATGCGAGATCTTAAAAGCTATAGTTTCCTCATGATCGTGATTGCATCTTTTGTACATCTAGAGTCAAGATAAAAATAAAAAGTTGTCATTTTCTAATCATTATACGTTAAAATACTGCAAAGAAATGGTCTTCATGACCATTCATGTCCATCTAGAGTCAAGAATTAAAGAGGAATTTATCGTATTCTTGATGATTGAATCCAAGTTATAAAATTTTTGTTCATATTTCTATATCATTTACTCTGGGCAAAAGTCAGGCTCAGGTGTTTAGATCGGTATTTTGACATGTTTGTTTAGGTGTGATGCATGTTTTTACAACAAAAATCATTATAATAATATAAATCATAGTATCATTATAGCATACTTTGTAAACTCTCTAAAGTCTATCAAGAACTTCAGTTTAAATGTGGTTGTCATGTTGCGCGCGAGGCAACAACAGCGATGAATCCACCAATAAAGATAGATACAATAGAGAAGTATCCAGAAAACAAGAACAAGAAACAAGAGAGAAAGTAACACAATATTTAACGAGGTTCAGCAATTGCCTACGTCCTCGGGGCAAGGGAGAGAGATTTAATTGATTCAACAATCAATACAATTTGTACCTTGCATACAATTTAAAAGGACTCTACCCGTTTATTTATAGCCAAAGATGTTCAGGAATTTAGGAAACTCTAATGGATTTGACTCCAATTCTGAAATGAAGTTCGAATCCTGAAAGAAGATGTAAATCATGCCCAGATTTGCCTATCGATCGACCGGCGGTTGACCGACCCAAGTACTCGGTCGATCGGTCGGTCGACCAACCAACCGAGACTCTTGTTATGCCAGTTGGTCAACCGAGCGATCGACCGTCCTCCTGCTATAGTTGACCGGGCAATCGACCGAGCTGCCTTGTGCACGTCTGTGCACACCGGTCTACTGGGCGATCGGCCGGCTTTGCTGCTGGCCTACAATTGACGTGTTTCTCGCTCCCTTTTGGCTTCCGATCTCTGCACTATTTTTTTCGATGAGTTTAAAAACTCAATCATAACTTTTTATCTCCTCTCTCCCTATCCACCTCGGTGAAGATTTCTCAAATCTGAGCCGAACTCATCATAGTACCTGTCGACTCTAAAGTGATTGCACCAGTGTGGCTACCTTCGTACCTTTCCCAAGAGATCAAGCCATCCATAGTTCATCTAAACGAGCTCCACCGAGCTCAGGCAACTGGAAGGATATGGAACAACTTTTTACAATGTGTAAATTTCACTTCCGACACCACCTTGATAAGCATATCTGCGAGATTCTACTTTGTGTGAATCTTCAATAACTCAATATCACCTTCATCAATAATCTCCCGAAAAAGTGAAACCTGACGTCTATGTGCTTCGTTCTTGCATGATACACCTGGTTCTTCACCAAATATATAGCACTCATGCTATCACATTTGATCTTCAACAGATCCTGTTCAATCTTCAAGTCATCGAGTAACTCCTGAAGCCATATTACCTCCTTCATTAGCCTCCGTCATGGCCATGTACTCGACCTCTGTAGTAGACAATGCAACGGTAGATTGTAGAATAGAGCACAAACTCACTAGTGCTTGGGACAACATAAACACATTCCCCGTTGTAGACCGGCATTTGTCAAGGTCTCCTGCGTAGTTCGAGTCAACATATCCGATACACTCCTTCTTACCCGTGAAATCCTTCTCGATTATCAATCCAACATCTATGGCACCTTTAATGTACCGTAGAATCCAATTTAATACCTCCCAATGACTTTTTTTAGGATCATGCATGTATCTGCTCACCATTGAGATAGCTTGTGACAAATCTGGTCTTGTACGCACCATTGTGCACATCAAACTACCAACTATGCTGACGTACATCACGCGAGTCATGTACTCACATTCTTCAACAGTAGTCGGAGACATAGTGACTTTTAACTTGAAATGAGGACCAATGGTGTACTTACATATTTTATCACTGTCGATGTTGAACTCTGAAGTACATTTTGCAAGTACCCCTTTTGTGTCAAGCTTACTTTGCCACTCCTTTGGTCTCGCTCAATCTCCATGCCTAGTACCTTCTTCGCTTCACCAAGATCCTTCATCTTGAACTCAGAAGACAAGTCTTTATTCAATTTATCAATTGCATATCTGCTCTTAAAAGCGATAAGCATATCATATACATATAACAGTGTTGGCCCAAAGGCCCATCGCTCTAGTTTTGATGATGATTAACTCATGTAGTTATAGTACAAATGATCTTGTGTTTATTTAGTCTCAGATATTTGATCAAGATCTTAATATGTGTTTAGCTTCAACAAAGAATTCGAAGTCAAGTTTTGGAGCTAGCACGTGTTGATTCAAGAGCTTGCGCATCAAGATTGATCGAGCCAAACCTGCACAAAAAAATACAGAAATTTAGAACAGTGCTAGGTCCTCAATTCTACAAATAGCTAGGGCTAACGGGTCGTGATCCACAGGGAGGGACAAAGATAGAAGCCTTGTGTAAGTTTCTCTCTTTTAATTTATTGAAACTAGTTAATATTAGCGTTGTGTAAGTTTCTCTCTTTTAATTTATTGAAACTAGTTAATATTTATCTTCTCAATTTTATAAAAAGAAAATAAAATTATTATGTTAAGTTAAGAAGGAGATGGTTGAAGAAGAGGTTGTGGTACTGTTGTTTTATTTATAAAAAGAAAAAAGAAAGACTAAAAATAGAGAATTATAACTCTAAACTAATGAACCGAAAAAGAAAATAAAAAGAGTACTTACCTCTACCGTTGAATCATAACAAAGACTTATCAAAGCAAATAGAAAAGAATAAAGGAAAGAAAGGCTTCGGCGAGATTGAGCACAATGAAGAAAAGTGGGAAAGCTCCATTGATTGTCACCTTCAATATAGGCTTCTTGAAAAAAGATTACAATAGTATCACTCTACAATAACTCTTCTCTCTTTTCTCATGTAACTCTCTCTAACCTAAAAGAAAGTAAAAAATAAAAATTACATTGAAGAAGAAAAGAAAAACCTAAACTAAGGCTCTCTCTCTGAGATGGTGCTCTTTTTACCTTCGAGGTATGAGGGTATTTATAGGAGAAAACTAGAGGGATAGAAAGCGTATAAAGATAGGAAGATCTGAATATTCTGAATCTGAATTCTCCCCTTATCTCCAAACTAAATTTGATTTATCCAGAAATTCAATTCTGATCTGCAGGCTGTTGGCGTGTTGATTGCTAAATATCACTTATCAAATAATAGAATTGGAATAAGTTATCAACATAAGAATTGTAGCCCTTTAAGTCTTCTTTCTGTAGCATCTTGAATCATCAAATTTGACCTTCGGTAACGAAAGTTATGATTAAAATTCTAAACTATATCCAGCCTGAATCCAAATTTAAATTGCTTCATCTCATCCGTTGATCTTCTCTCTATCCATTATCCTCTTTGATTTTCAGTTTATCTTCTAGAATTGATAAGATATTCACTTATCTTCAGCGAAACAGATAGGGTCTTCAAACAATTCATTTCTCTTGAAATTAGATAATATTATCTTATCTGATATATCCAGTTTTCAGATAAGATAGCTTCTAGAACCTTTGGATTTGAATCGATCCCCTTTCTTTTGAACTTTTGAATTTAATTAGATAAATTTCATGATTATCTTCTCCCTATCATACCCTGCATGAATTAGGACATTAAGACAAGTTATTTGCAATATTCATTACAGAATATATATAAGAATGTAATAATATTTATGCAATATTTATGTCCAAACAAACATCGCATCAAGTAGTCAAGAGGAGTCTAACTCATTGGATCAAGGTTTGGACCAAGTCAAGAAGGAGAAGAAGATTTTCAAGAGAAGATTTTCATGAAGACTTGTGTCATGTTTGTAAGTGTTAAGATTTATTTTTAGATAAAATGTAAAGGATAGATTAGTTGGTGGATTGCTCAAGTTCATATACACACACAAAATTTATATGTGTTTTCATAAGATAGTTTTGAGCTTAGAAAAATACGTTTTGATTTTTAAGCTTCAAAGAATACATGTGTTTTATCAAAACTATTTTAGAGCTTATTGTCAAAAACATAGATATTTCATCTTATATGTGTAGTGGATAATATACATACACACTAAGCTTCAAAAGTGTTTACAATATCTTATTTTTGTATTTGAGATTATTTTTAAAAATACGATTTTTGTTTAAGGCCAAAATTTCTATATTACAAAAATGGTTCATAAAGTTTGTAATATATGTTGAGTTTTAATCACACATATATATACTTCAAAGTATTTCAAAGAACTCATTTTTGTAAAATTATGAGAATTTATGGGATTTTATTAAAGATATCAAGACCAAGTTTTTATCCCTAAAAATATGTGACCTGGCTTTCTGCCAGTTGACCGGACGGTCGACTGAGACTAAAGTCGGTCGACCGGACTAGTCGACCGATGTGCACAAACGTGCACAACCAGTTTGGCTAGAGGGCCGGTCGACCGATCCGGACGACCGCCAGAGAGCTCTGCTCTCTGGATCTGGCCCCGGTCGACCGGGCGGTCTACCGACAGAGAGCTCTGGTCTCTGGATCTGGCCCCGGTGGATCGGGCGATCGACTGGGGGCACAACGGTCGAAAATCTGACCGTTGGCGATCGACCGGGCGGTCGACCAACAGCAGCATCAGCTGCTGATTTGGCCTCCAACGGCCATATTTTGAGAGCTTATAAATTGGGGTTCTCTTAGACTATTTTTAATAAGATTTGAAGGAGTTTTCAAGCTAGTTTTTCCTACCTTTCTAAGTGTTTATCTCTACTTGTTTTTGAGCTAAAACTTCCATATCAAAAGGAGAGTTTATCAAGAGTGTTTTCAAAAGTGATTTCTTGAGTTTTTCACCACAAAATCCATCCTAGTTTTTCTCACACATACTTGAGCTTTCCATTGCTACATCAATCCTCTAGGAGAGTTGTTGTGAGAGTGTTTTTAGGTAATCCAAGTGTTGAGATCACCAAAGTATTCATTCTTGTATTTGAGGAGGCGAACTTGCGGGTTCGTGTTGTTTTGAATTCTTGTGGGATCTCGTTGTAGAGGTGCGGCCTCGGCAAACTAGTGTGCTTGTGTGTGTTGTTCTTACGGGAACAAGATGAAAGTACACCTAGAGGGGGGTGAATAGGTGTAAGGCTAATCTAATGACAAATGATGTGGAATTAAAAACTAATTGCAACACACTTAGTGTAACCAAAGAGTGTAGCCGAATTCCCGGTGAAGGGCTCTAAACTATCTCCTCTAAATTCCTCTAAATGAGAGTTGAGGTGCTATGTAAAGCTCTCTTGGTTCAACACAAGTGAGGCACACATACAAGCAATACCAAGCATATAAGTATGAATGAATAATATGAATCAATGCAAGCACAATATAAGAGAGAGAGAGAGAGATAGTGGATCAAACGCAAACACCAATATATGTTTCGAGATTCGAGCACCCAACTCTACATCCCTGCCTTCATACAGAAGGATTTCCACTATAGCGTCCACATAGGACTTCCCACACAGGGAACCTCCACTGAGGATTTGGGCAAATACAACTTGGGAGTATACAACTCCTCTCTCAAAAAATACAACCTCTACACAAGAGGCAAGGCAGAACACAAATCACCTCTACACTTAGAGGGATAGGCACTCAGCCAAACAAATATCAACCTCACACAAGAGGGATAAGGCTCAAAGCCACAACTCAACAATCACCTCTTCACAAAGAGGGATACCAACACAACTTTCACAATCACCTCTCACTAGAGGGATATTAACACAATCACCACTCACTAGAGGGATATCACAAAGTATGGAATGTTTATAACTCTTGGTGGTTTCAACAAACCACAAACTAATTTTCTCACTAAACAAGATCCTAATAGATAGGATAGATATGATAGCTCAAGTGTGAGAAACTAAAGAGTTTGGATCAAAAAAACAAGGAAAAACTCTTGGGAAAAACTCTAGATTGAAATAAAAAATGAAGATCAAAACAACTCCCAAGATTTCTCCTTTTCTTGATTTTTTCAACCCTTTAAAACAAATAAAGATCAAATCTTTTGGCACAAAAACTCTTTTAAAAACTTGCTGAAAGATAGAAAATTTTGCTCTTAAAATTCTTGGTGAAAACAGCTCAAGAATGGGGTATATATAGCCCCAAAACAAATCTGCCCGTTGGTAGCAGGAAAGGGCATTTTTGCCCTTCCGGTCGACCGGCGCAATGGTCATTTTTATGACCGTTGTGCCACCGGTCGACCGGGACTGGATACAGAGAGCACCAACTCTCTGCCAGTCGATCGGCTGGTCGACCGGGGCCATTTCCAGAGAGCAGAGCTCTCTGGACGGTCGACCGGCACACCAGCCCAGGCTGCGTTCACGTCCTGTGCACGTCGGTCGACCGGACCGGTCGACCGACTTCTGTCTCGGTTGACCGGTCCGGTCGACCGGTAAACAGCCAGGTTAAACACTTTTAGGGATTGAAAACTTGTCTTTTACCTTTGTTAAATCCCATAAAATTACATAAATTCCACAAAAATTAGTTCTTATAAGATTTTTGAAATACAAATACGTGTGAGTAAAATTCAACACATATTATAAACAATTTGAACCATTTTTGTGTTCTTGAAAATTTGCCTTAAATCAAAAACCGTATTTTCCAAAAACTAGGATTTTGAAATGAAAAATCGTTTTCTCCAAAACATGTATAGATACAAAAATAAGATATTGAAACTCTTTTTGAAGCATAGAATGTATGGATAAAATCCAATACACATGAAAGATATTATATCTATGTTTTTGATATGAAATCCAAAACCGGTTAAATGGAAACAAAACATATTGAAACTAGTGTGTGTGTGAACTTGAGCATATCAACACTATCTATCTTACACAAGATCTAAACAACATAAATCGAAGCCTTCTTGTAGAACTCTATCTTCAAGTCGACTTGATCCAAACACGATCCAATGAGCTTGTCTCCAACCAAGTGCTAAATGCGATCTTGACGCACGAACTCTTGAATCACCATGTGAAATCTCCAAAACACCTTTGTTGAAGCTAATCACCTACTAATATCTTGATCAAATATCTGAAACTAAATATCACAAGATTATTAGTAACTATAACTACATGAGTTAATCATCATCAAAACTAGAGTGAAGGGCCTCTGGGCCAACAATCTCCCCCTTTTGTTGATGACAAAACTCATGGAATTATATATGCATGGATTAAAGTTAAGCTTCATAGAAGCCCCCCTTAACTCATGCATAGCAATAAACATAAAGATATGCAATGAATGCTCAACATAAACATGCATAAATAAGTATATAAACATGATCTTTGATACCAATGAAATAAACATGCTCTTGATCCCACAAAAGATGCTCTTGAAACAATGGTAAAAGATAAAAAATTAAATAAATATGCATATATAAAACTCCAAATTTCTCTCTCCCTTTTTGTCAATTCATCAACAAAGGGGTACAAACACTAAAGGCATAAATACTATTTTCCTTCCTTTTTGCATAAATCAAAACAATAAAGGTGTATATGCTATATACATTCATGAAGAGGAGAGACGTGAAGTTAACTCCCCTGCATATATGTATTACATGAAAAAGAGATGACTAGACCCTAATCACATAATACATAATATACAATGTATAAAAGGAGATGTGAAGCTCCTCCTACACATGTGTAAGACATAGAGAAGAGCGGTCAAGCTCCTCAATATGAAATATACTCAACATGAATCTATATATAGAGAAGATGTTAATCTCCCCTTACATATAAGCAATACATATCAAAACTTTTGATACCAAATTATGATACCAATTGAAAATAAATAAACTAAAATTTTAAGATACCAAAAGATACCAATTGAAAATATCTTGTAAACTTTTGATACCAATAGAAAATGAAACATTGTATGTTTTTGATACCAATAGAAATATATATGTATTTAGAATCTTGATACCAATTGTAAACATCTTGTAATTTTGATACCAAATGAGAATATTTTATAATTTTGATATCAATTGAAAGTGAAAGCCAAATATTTTTATGTAAACATAACTCATTTCAATATAGATACCAATTTAAAATGAAATATGATACCAATTGAATAACAAACCAACTATTTAGTTAAACAATTCATTTTGCAATAAAGATACCAAATTTTAGAATAAAGCCAATTTAAGATTTCTGATACCAATATTGAAAATGTTAGCATATTCCAAATTAAAATATTTTCATTAAGAGCATAGGAAACCAATTGAAAAATAATATACCAAATAATATCATTTTTCCTCATAAAGAGTGGGAGTAAGATACCAATTGAAAATACAATCGATTGAAAACTAAAACATGAAGTTTTCTCCCCTTTATGAAATACCAATGAAAATGATGCATAAGCTTGTATAAAATACCAATTTGAAAACTAATAGTCATTAAGGAGTAAATCAAGCTTAGTATAAACATAATTTGTGCTTTAAGATGTAAAGATATAGTAAGCACAATCAAATCATATATATATGTATGAAAAAGTAAATACCAATAGAAATTGATACTTTTTGAAGTTTTGAAGCATATATATATAGAAAACTAAAGATGAGTATACAAATATGAAAATATCAATTGGGAACCAATTGAAAATATGATGAAGATTAAGTGTATAACTCATGCTACCTCCCTTTCATGCACATGTTAAAATAGATTTTTCAATAAAGAGCATGCAAGGCATGGTCGCCCATCCAACCGCCCTTAGATGGAAGAGATTTTCAAAAATAAGTTTGAAAATAAGTTTAGCATAATTGAAAACTCTTCCAAAATGAAGAAATACGCAACTAGTTTTATGATAAACTTGAAAACTAGTACGAAATCCTTCAAGTAAGAATAAAATAATAACATATCCATGAAAACATGAAAATTACACAATCATCCATACTCAAAGTCCATATAGCACATATACTACTCATGAAAAGAAAGTCATGAGAAAACATCAAATAATGTGAGTGTACAAAGTCATGTAATGAACAAAATCATGGAATGAGACATTTAAGTTCAATATAAAATTCCTTCTCAACAACATTAAAATCATGAAAATTTAATTTTCATCAAAATGATACTAACTTCAAGGCATATGTATGTTTAGTCTAAACTAGAAGTATACATATATATCCAAACAGAATTGAGTCCATAATAGAATATTGCTTGAAAAGCAAATGACTCAAGTTTATACATGTATATCTTAATGTTTTGACAAAATTAGCACATACGTGAAGTTAAATTATATGAAAACATGTACAAAAGGGAATTCAATTTGAAATGCATGAATCATCAAAAGTAGGCTATACTAATACATCTAATAAGTACAAATGAGCAATCAAGCACAAACATATAATAATCTATTTGTGGCTCACTAGTTGTACAAGTATATACACAAAAATTTAATGAAAGCTACATCTAAACATGTAATCAAAACATGAAGTATAAAACAAAACATAAACCAATATGATCATTAAGTAAATGCACATGTCTTAAATCTATGATATACACAATAGTTAAACTAAAGTGAGAGCACAAAAATATAAGTCCATATAAACATGGGTGTATCTCAATTACTATACATGTATATCACTAATCTAGTTTTCATGGCATTTAACATAATAATCATGAAAAACATGAAAATCAATACATGCAAATAATCAATGATATGAAAGCATGTAAACTAAATGGGAGTTAGAGATCGTTACCAAAACAATTAGGACTAATCTTTATATCTCCAAATCAAGGTGGTCCTCCCACCAAACTCCCCTTGAAAGTGATGCATCCAAAATAGTCACCATTAAGGTCGGAACGCACTCACCTCAAGGCACCAATGCTCTCACGTTAAGCGAGAGCTCACACCTACATCAAATAAAATAGGAGTGGCATTTGGTACCCATACTCTATTGGGTTCATGGGAGTTAGCAATTTTCCTAACCCAAACAAATCTATTTGCAAAATTTACATTATGTACTCTATCATAACAAAATCTTGCAAGGTGGCCCTTATGTCCACAATGTGTATATGTGTACACATGAGCATACTTTGAATCATGTGTGTGAGCATAATGAGCATGTGTATGCCGTGATTTGTGTGCATGCATATTTGGAACTTGTTTCTTTCGAAACATGGATTCCAACATTGGCTCAAAGTGGAGCCCAAACAATCAACACTCTTCTTTAACAAACATATATCATTTTCAATAATAAAAGAAGAGGTGGTGTCACGCCCCGCTTCCCAAAATTCGTAGAAACGGAGTCGCGACAAGAGTCGGCGACGTATATACATGAGGAAAATACCCCACATATATACGCTAAGCCTAAGGTAACCTGAACAAGCTATAAATCCAACCATAATAATCAATTGATCACTGCAATAATACATATAAAGGCTACACATGACCTGAAATGAAATAAGGAA
Organism: Agave tequilana; assembly: GCA_038442645.1. Taxonomy (NCBI): domain Eukaryota; kingdom Viridiplantae; phylum Streptophyta; class Magnoliopsida; order Asparagales; family Asparagaceae; genus Agave; species Agave tequilana. The sequence continues at coordinate 130,125 of JAVJIF010008648.1, forward strand.
TAGAATAGGAGTCAAGTGTGATATACAAGAATCAAAGAATAATAGCAAGAGTGAAGAAATGCAAGAATACCAGAATCAATAGGGAGAGAGTCCAGCTCCTCGCAAGGCGTACAGTCTCAATGATCACCTGCACAAGCGTCCAATATCTGGACGTGCAAATCCAGGGTCGTCAGAAAGCGACCTGGTGAGTGTGTGTGTAAAGAGGAGACTCGTGCATATAAACAATGTGCATAGAATAATAACCAGAAAAACTGCAGTCATAAGATAACTAAATAACATGATAAACAAGCAACTGAATAACAATAACATGAATAAGAGTGCCGGTAAAAGACAAGTAAAACAACTGTAACAAACAACTGATGTCTCGATGTGTATCCTAGCAATGTCACTAACCTGGTACATAAATCTGGTCCTGGTTACAATCATGTGTCATCATAGTGATATATATGTACAATCAGGTGATTACAGTCAGTCACAATATACTATAAACAATTTATTAACATTTATTATGTCAGCGAACACCAATTGCCACCTGTAATAGACGCATCCCATACTACGCCTACTACATGTGTCAATCAGGGTCCTAAGTTATTGAAATTAATAGAAGAGACATTGTCCATACTTTAGGTGGGTCCCGTACATACCCGGGACCACGGCCTCAGTTTCTTGGCGCTGAACCAGGCCGTACCGCTAGGTACTCAGTAACAGTAACAGTAATCTCACTATGAAAATAGTGGAACAGTAACAGTACAGATGGGATGTCAGTCATCCCCCAGGAACCCTGCAGTGGAACCCTCAGTCGGCTGCGCAACCTATATCCTAGGTCCACCCAAAATACAGACGCTGTCTCCTCCATCAATTTCCCCAATCCCGGTGTAAGTTGTTCAATTTTCATTATTATTTAATTCAGTAAAAACAATCAATACCCATGTTACTTAAAACACTGGGACGATGTGGTGACAGTAACGATAACAATACAGTAACAGTCAATCAGTAATCGTATACACGGTGAACAATATCAGTAACAGTAAACAGTAACAATAACTGTGTATACGATGAATAATAGGACTGTACAGGGTGTTATGGTCAAACAATCTTTTTCCAGTAACTTTCAGTAACATGAATTATACAGTAACAGTCTAGACACCTCTAATCAATAAATACAATCTAATATATATAACCATCCCAAAATCTCATACTTATACTGAATATAATACTAATGAATCTGCTAGCTCATAATTTCCATAGTCATCATGAACATCGAGTATCAATTCATATCGAGTAGTCTGGTACAATAAACCACCGTCTCAATATATCAATAATTAGTGATCAGTTCTCTCACCCTATCAATCAACTCTGATCCTCACGACATCAATATATTCACATCTCAATAAACGGAAATACAAATGTTCTGACACATCTATTCAGATCTCCATACTCCAGTCTGATCAAAGTCATCACAAACTCTTACTTCTATCAAGGTCAATCACAAGATCCCAAAGTCGAGTAACATATCAGAGATGTATCTGAGATCTATCAGGTCAGGTCATTCCAACCAATATCTATTCCTCAAAATCATATTCATCCATCTATATCCAATAGCCCCAGGGTAGAGTCCTCAATCCATAAAAGATCTAATAACAGTAGTCAGACTAAAGTTAGTCGACTAGGGGGAAGGAGCAAGTCGACTAGGGTAAGGGTTAGTCGACTAACAAATATAATAAGTCGACTATAAAGGGTACTAGTCGACTAACAGGGAAGGAAAGTCGACTAACATATAAGTATAGGTCAGCAACAGAGGCTACACAACTTTCAGAACAGCAACTAGTCGACTAAGGCTATGATAAGTCGACTAGTATAAGAGTACTAGTCGACTATAGGAAGGGCAAGTCGACTAACAGGAGTAATAGCCAAAAACAGAGAGTACATGACCTACAGAACAGACACATAGTCGACTATAGTTAGGATAAGTCGACTAATATAGGATATTAGTCGACTACAAGAAGTGGTAAGTCGACTATGGTAAGTTATTAGTCGACTATAGGGAATAGGGTAGTCGACTAGGGAGGAGTTCCAGTCAACAAACAGAAAGTGCACAATTATTTAAATAGGAATATAGTCGACTAGAGGGCTAGGGTAAGTCGACTAACAAGGGTATTAGTCGACTACAAGAAATGGCAAGTCGACTAATGTTCTGTAAACCCGATACTGAATGAATCTACACATATCCCCAATCTTGTAAACATTAAAACAAACACATAATAAACACAGAGAGGGAGAGATCAACTCACATGAATTAATATATATATTCATATTATTCCCAACTCTTACTTGTATGTCTATTTACCTCATGTGCAGGCCGAACCAATGCACGCACACCACATCAATGAAAAGAGTGAGAATTGAGAACTCATACAAATACATGTACATATGCACCCACATAATTTATCATGATAGCAATTAATGTAAACACACACATACTGTTAAATGAATAGAGAGGGAAATGGAGACACTCACAGCAAGGGAGATTCCCAACAGGGGGCGAGGGTGCGTTTGCTCTTGTCGACGGTGATCCACAGCGGTCCACGGAGAGCCGGAAAATGGCTCGGAGGAGGTGTCTCCCACACACAACCAAACACATACATAACCAAACACCCAAAGCATTCATTAATACACTTCATGAAAAAAACACAAACATAATCATCATGGTTAACCAAGTATACTTCAATTATATGAAGAGAGAGGAGGGGGCTCACGCACGGCTAATGATGGGCTGCTGCTGGATGGAGCTCAGCTACGATCCATGGCTTTCGGGGGTTGCCGTCATGCTCCGGGAGGCTCCGGCTGCCGTGGAGGAGTGGCTGTACACGCCAAGGGAGAAGGGGCACCTAGCATGGTGGAGGGGACCATGACCAAAAATTCAGGACCAGGAGATACATGCCCTGTAGCCCTAGATTGCTGAGTTAATGAACTTGCATCCTATAAGCCAAAATCCAATTCTTGTTTCCAGGATCATGCTCTGTTTTTGGGTTAGCAAACATCTCTCCTTCAACCTCAATCGTCATGAACTCGCTTTGCTTCCGTTGTTCCACTGGAACTCCGCACCTCGGGCGAACGGGGACCGTCGGATTTCTTCTTATTCACTGGCGCCTCCTTGATCAGAGCGCGAGCGGCGGCAGCGAGATCAATGACATGCAGCTGTTTGATCTAACCCCTCTCCTCTTTGGGAACCTCTAAGATCTTGTTGAACACCTCGGTCTTCTTCTCCAGTGACTCTTGACTCTCTTTGTGCTCGACCTCAACAGCGGAGGGCGGTAGGGTGATCTGGCGGAGCAGTTGGGACTTCCTGTCCCGCTCCATGGCCTTCTTTCCACATGTCGAGGTAGGAGAGGGACCCGCCGGCGGAGCATCGGGGCGCGCGGAGGCCCGCGGTAGAGGGTAGCGGGGGAGGCGGGGGCGGTGGTTACCCTGGGGTGCTTATTTGCTTGCTGCCAAAATGAGGAGGGGAAAGTTGTGAAGGAGATGAGAGAAATTTAAGATTAGGATTTAATGGTTAATTAGAATTTGGTCTGTTAGGATTTAGATAATATGCTACGGATTATATGGGCTATGGGTTTGACTTGGGCCAGAGAAAAAATAGGGAAAAGAAAAGAACAAGTATTAATCTTAATAGCATCAGCTAATTACAGTTACTTATTAACAAAATCATATTAATTAATAAGAAAATTTAATAATAATAAATAATGATAACTCACCTTTGAAAATAAATAATAGTTAGAACAAATTTCATATACATGCTAAAATACTATCATTTACTATTAAAACTAGTATTATTAAACAGAGGTATTATAGGTGGAGTAAGCAATGGGAATGCTAGAAGGTGAAGCTATACTAGCATGGCAAACATGTGACTCTAAATCATTTTTCAAAGTTTTGTTATCCTTTGAAACCAAATCCAACTCTTTTGAAATAGAAATAATTTTGTTTTTCAAAGAGTCATTTTCTTTTAAAGTAAAATCAAGTTTTGAAGACAAGATTTCATTTTTCTTCAAAATATCATTGTAATCATTTTTGTTTTTCAAAATCTTATTTTCATTTAGGGCAAGGTCAAGTTGGGATTTCAATGAGACTTTCATTTGAAATCTCATCATTTTCTTGCAAAAGCAAATGAAGTTTTAAAAGCAAATTTTCATTTTCTTCTTTTAATGTATAACTATTCTTTTTCAAAACTTTATACTTCGAAATCAAAATTTCACAACTTATAGCTAGTTCATTATTTAAAGCATGTGCATCCATGCACTCATTACAATTAGAACTAGTACTATCATCTAGTTGAGTATTCAAATATACCTCAAGGGAGTCATTCCCTTGGACCATGAAGCAATATTGGTCGGACTCTTCTCCACTAGATTTTTTCTCCTTATTCATTTGCGTTTGTAGCTCAGGAGATGTCAATATGTTCCACGCAGCAAAGGCAGAATCACAATGAGAAACCATATTTAAATATTCTTTTCTAAGAGATTTTCTAAGTGCCTTTAGAGCTTGTGCATTAGCCTTTTTACGCTTGCTATTTCCAAGATAAGATTCCTTGGTAACGGCAAGATAAACTTTCCAACCTATGACTTTTAAATGTCAACTCATTCTAATCGTTCATATATCAATTTTAGGGACATCAAACATGGGAGGGTTATCCATGAGTGTGAGTAAACAAATAAGTGTGCAAATACATACTAGATTAGCAAACCAAGATCTCACTCCTAAGTGGTTAAACCTAATATCAGGAGCGTAGGCTCTGATACCAATTGAAAGTACACCTAGAGGGGGGTGAATAGGTGTAAGGCTAATCTAATGATAAATGATGCGGAATTAAAAACTAATTACAACACACTTAGTGTAACCAAAGAGTGTAGCCGAATTTCTGGTGAAGGGCTCTGAACTATCTCTTCTAAATTCCTCTAAATAAGAGTTGAGGTGTTATGTAAAGCTCTCTTGGTTCAACACAAGTGAGGTACACACACAAGCAATACCAAGCATATAAGTATGAATGAACAATATGAATCAATGCAAGGCACAATATAAGAGAGAGTTTAGAGATAGTGGATCAAACGCAAACACCAAGATATGTTTCGAGGTTCGAGCACCCAGCTCTATGTCCCCGCCTTCACACAGAAGGATTTCCACTATAGCGTCCACACAGGACTTCCCACACAGGGAACCTCCACTGAGGATTTAGGCAAATACAATTGGGAGTACACAACACCTCTTAATAAATACAACCCCTACACAAGAGGCAAGGCACAACACAAATCACCTCTACACTTAGAGGGATAGGCACTTGGCCAAACAAATATCAATCTCACACAAGAGGGATAAGGCTCAAAGCCACAACTCCGCAATCACCTCTTTACAAAGAGGGATACCAACACAACTTCTACAATCACCTGTCACTAGAGGGATATCAACACAATCACCTCTCACTAGAGGGATATCACAAAGTATGGAAGGTTTACAACTCTTGGTAGTTTCAACAAACCAAAAATCAATTTTCTCACAAAACAAGATCCTAATAGATAGGATAGATATGATAGCTCAAGTGTGAGAAACTAAAGAGTTTGAAAATAAAAAACACAAGGAAAAACTCTTGGGAAAAACTCTAGATTGAAATAAAAATGAAGATCAAAACAACTCCCAAAGATTTCTCTTTTTCTTGATTTTTCCAACCCTTTAAAACAAATAAAGATCAAATCTTTTGGCATAAAAACTCTTTTAAAAAGTTGTTGAAAGATAGAAAATTTTGCTCTTAAAATTCTTGGTGAAAACAGCTCAAGAATGGGGTATATATAGCCCCAAAATAAATCTGCCCGTTGGCAGTAGGAAAGGGCATTTTTGCCCTTCCGGTCGACCGCCCGGTCGAATGACCGTTATGCCACCGGTCAACCACTCGGGCCACCGGGACTGGATACAGAGAGCGGCAGCTCTCTGCCGGTCGACCGGGCTATCGACCGTCCAGAGAGCTCTCTGGAAATAGCCCCGGTCGACCGGCCGGTCGACCGGGGCACCAGCCCAGGCTGCTTGCACGTCCTGTGCACGTCGGTAGACCAGATCGGTCGACCGACTTCTGTCTCGGTCGACCGGTCTGGTCGACCGGCAGACAGCCAGGTCAAACAGTTTTAGGGATTGAAAACTTGTCTTTTTACCTTTGTTAAATCCCATAAAATTACATAAAATTCACAAAAATCAGTTCTTATAAGATCTTTGAAATACAAATATGTGTGAGTAAAATTCAACACATATTATAAACAATTTGAACCATTTTTGTGTTCTTGAAAATTTGCCTTAAACCAAAAACTGTATTTTCCAAAAACTAGAATTTTGAAATGAAAAATCTTTTTCTCCAAAACATGTATAGATACAAAAACAAGATATTGAAACTCTTTTGAAGCATAGAGTGTATGGATAAAATCCAATACACATGAAAGATATTATATCTATGTTTTTGATATGAAATCCAAAACCGGTTAAATGAAAATCAAACATATAGAAACTAGTGTGTGTGTGTGTGTGTGTGTGTGTGTGTGTGTGTGTGAACTTGAGCATATCAACACTATCTATCTTACACAAGATCTAAACAACATAAACCGAAGCCTTCTTGTAGAACTATATCTCGACTCGATCCAAACACGATCCAACAAGCTTGTCTCCAACCGAGTGCTAGATGCGATCTTGACGCGCGAGCTCTTGAATCACCATGTGAAAGCTCTAAAATACCTTTGTTGAAGCTAATCACCTACTAATATCTTGATCAAATATCTGAAACTAAATATCACAAGATTATTAGTAACTATAACTACATGAGTTAATCATCATCAAAACTAGAGTGAAGGGCCTCTGGGCCAACACAAGAGAGGGACTAGTGAGTCCAAAGAGTTCTAGTGTGAACTTGTTGTAGGTGTTGTGGCACCGAGTGATCCGGTGTGATTAGTTTTTAGTGAAAATCCTTCATAGTGTTGAAGGCAGGGACGTAGAGCAAGGGTGCTCGAACCTCGAAACAAATCTCCCGTGTTTGCGATTGCTCACTCTCTATCTCTCACTTGTATTTATATCTTGCATGCTTATAATGTTTATCTCTTTTATATGCTTGATATATTTGTGCTCTCTTGATACATGCTTGGGATTGTTTGCACACACTTGTATTCAACCATGAGAGCCATAGCGGCACCTCAACTCTTATCTAGAGGAATCTTAAGGAGATAGTCCAGAGCCCTTCACCGGGAATTCAGCTACACTCTTGTGTTATACCTTGTGTGTTTAACATAATAGTTTTTAGTTTGCTAACTTGTTTTAATTCCGCATTAATTCTGTTGGCCCAGAGGCCTTCCTCTCTAGTTTTGATGATGATTAACTCATGTAGTTATGTTTACTAATAATCTTGTGATTTTAGTTTTAGATCATGTAACAAGATATTAGCTGGTGATTGCTTCAAAAAGAGGAGTTTGGAAGCCTTCACTTGGTGATTCCCGAGCCCGAGCGTCAAGATCATTCATAGCCATGCTCGTTGGATCACGGGTTTTGGATCGAGTCGACTTGAAGATGAAGATCGTCAAGAAGACTTAGGTATCCATAGTTTAGTTTAGTGTGTTTTAGATCCATTTGTAAAGATAAGAATAGTTGATATGCTCAAGTGCACAACACACATGTTTTATAGATTTTGTTTTCATGAATAGTTTAGATCAAAACAAGTTTAAATGGTTTTTATGTATATTAGATGTGTTCAATATACATACATGCTTCATATCTTAAACAAACTTATTTTGATATATCTATTCATTAGTTTTAAGAAAAATCAGATTTCCTATTGAGAAAAATCCAAGTTTGACAAAATACTAGTTTTGGTTTTTGGTAAAAATGATAAAACACAAAAAATGGTTTCATATGCTTGATATTTGAGTTGAAATGTTTATCACAAGTTTATATATCAATACAAAATGATAAAACTATTTTTGGGGATTTTTACAAGATTTTATTGGATTTATTAGAAATATTTTTAACATGTTTTTCTGACCCAAAAAATTGGCTGCCAGGTTCTGGCGGTCGACCGGAACGGTCGACCGTATGCCAGAGCCGGTCGACCGGTCGGTCGACCGACGTGCACAGGTCTGTGCACGTCTAGGCAGGCAATGGGCCGGTCGACCGCTCGGTCGACCGGACCAGAGAGCTTTGCTCTCTGTATCTGGGCGGTCGACCGGGATGCCCCAACGGTCATATTTGGGACCGTTGACGGTCGACCGGCCGGTCGACCGCAGGCCTGTCAGGCTGACAGATCAGCCAAATGGCTAGTTTCTGGTTTTGGGCTATATAAACCCCATTTCTTTGGGATTTTGGCCAAGGTTTTTAAGAAGAAAATTTTTCCTATTCTCTGGTTTTAAAAACAAGTTTTCAAAAGTGTTTAAGAGTTTAAAGATTTCATCTTTATTGTTTTTCAAGGTTTGGAAAATTCAAAGAAAAATAGGTTTTTTGGATATTGCTTTAGATCTTCATTTCTATCATATTGCAAGTGTTTTCCCAAGGATTTTTCTTTGTTATTTGATTTCCAAAACACCTTGATTTCCACTTGAGCTTATCTTCTATCCTAATCTATTAGGATCTTTGTTTGTGGAAAAAGAGATTGTTTGAGGTTGTTGTAGCCTCCAAGTTGTAAACACCCTTGCTTTTGTTGTATCCCTCTTTGGTAGAGGTTGATCGGGTGATTGGTTTGCTCCCTCTTTGGTAGAGGTTGAGATTGTGGTTTGCTCCCTCTAGTGAGAGGTAGAGATTGGTTGTAACCCTCTTCGGTAGAGGTGTTGGTTGTTGTTTGGCTACGGGCCTACCCCTCGGTTGTGAGGTGGTGTTTGAGAGAGGAGTTCAGTACTCCTATTGTTGTAACAAATCCTCCTCTGTGGAGGTTCCCTCGGTGGGAGTATAGTGGATTAGAAATCCTTCTCGGTGAAGGCGGGGGACGTAGAGCTAGGGGCTCGAACCTCTGAACATATCATTGTGTTTGCGTTTGATCCATTGCCTCTAAACCCTCTCTCTCTTTTATTTGTGCAAAGCATCATTCATTCATTCATATCTTATTGCTTGCATTTGTGCCTTGCATTATTTCATATTGTTCATCTTTATATGCTTGGCTTGCTTGTGTGTGCCTCACTAATACTTAACCACAAGAGCTTCATATAGCACCCAACCCTTATCTAGGGAAATCAAGAGGAGTTAGTCCAGAGCCCTTCACGGGGAATTCGGCTACACTTGTTGGTTGTATTAAGTTTGTGCAAATTTATTTTAGCTTCCGTATTTAGTTTCTAGATTAGCATTTACACCTATTCACCCCCCTCTAGGTGTTTTCAATTGGTATCAGAGCCTACGCTCCTGATACTTAGGTTTAACAACCTAGGAGTGAGATCCTTGTTTGCTAGTCTATCATTTGCATTTGCTTGTTTGCACACATATAGTTTGGACCCATGGACTTCATGACCCCACCTATGTTTGACCCTTCCAACATTGTTGTTTGGAAGACTAGGATGTCCATCTATTTACAAACCCTAGGATATAAGGTTCACCTTGCCATTACTAAGGAATCTTACCTTAGTGATAGCAAGCATATAGGGGCCAATGCACTAGCCCTTGAGGCTATTAGAAGCACGCTTTCAAAATAATATCTTATGCATGTTTCTAATCTTGATTCCGCCTTTGCAGTGTGGAACAAGTTGACAACCACAACCACCTCCAAGCTTCAATTGCCGATCCAACTGGAGGGATCTAGTGGAGAATCCGAGTCTCAATGCTACATAGTCCAAGGGAATGACTCCCTTGAGGTACAATCGGAATCTCAACTAGATAGTTTTGATGCTAGTTCTTCATGCGATGAAAATATTGATGCCCATGCCTTGAATGAAGAACTTTCTATTGTTTGCGAAAAATTAATAGAAAAATATAACATTTTGAAAAAGAAAAGTCTAGGCATTAATAATGAAAATAAAAATTTGCTTTCTAGACTTGATATTGTTTTGCAAGAGAAAGAGGAGATTTCTAATGAGAGGGATTCATTGAAATCTCAACTTGATCTTGTATTAAAGGAAAATGAATTTTTGAAAAATAAAAATGATTGCAATGATGTTTTGAAGAAAAATAATGTTTTAACTTCAAAAATGATTTTGTTGTAAAAGAGAATGAATCTTTGAAAAATGAAATTGTTTTTATTACAAAAGAATTAGATATTTGTGTTAAGAAAAATGTTTCTTTGAAAAATAATATTGATTCTCATGTTTGCCATGCTAGGGTAGTTCCATCTAGATCACCCATTGCATGTACCACTTCTTCTTTAATTAACAATGATATATCTATGCTAAAGAAGAATATGGATTGTTTGGGCTCCACGTTGAGCCATTGTGCCAAGAGCCATACACGGATGGAATCCTTGTTTCGAAAGAAACAAGTTCCTATTATGCATGCACACCCTCCACGGCATACACATGCTTCCCACGGTCACCACCATCACACATTGTATACTCATGTGTACACTTGTACACATTGTGGACGTAAGGGCTACCTTGCTAAATTTTGCTATGATCGTATACATGTTTCTAATTTAGCAAATAATTTTGTTTGGGTTAGAGAAGGGACTAACCCCCATGGACCCAAAAGGATATGGGTACCAAAGACCACCCCTCTTATTTATGATGTAGGTGTGGGCTCTCACATGACGTGAGAGTAGCGGTACCTTGGAGTGGATGCGTTCCGAGCTTCATGGAAATCTTTGGATGCATCACTTTCAAGGGAAGTTTGGTGGGAGGACCACCTTGTTTTGGAGTCATGGAGAGTTGCCTCATAGGTTTTGGTAACGATCTCTTACTCCTTATTTATTTATGCATGCTTTTCATGTTCATTATTTATAGCATGCTTTGATGCTTATAGATTATTATGTTAATGTCATGTTTATTAGACCCTTGACATGCATGTATAGCCTTTTGAGACACTCATGTTTAATATGGATCATTATTTTAGTGTTCTCACCTTTGTTTAGCTATTTGTTTATCATAACTCTAATAACATGTGGATTTACATAATAATCATGTTTATGTTTATCATGTTGATTTTTGTCTTGTTTTTATGCTTCATGCGTTGATTACTTGTTTAGATGTTAGTTTTCATTAAAACTTGGTATATATTTGTGCATATAGTGGGTCACAAATAAATCTATATATGTTTGTGCTTGATTGCTTATTTGTTCCCATTAGATGTGCTAGTATAGTCTAGTTTTGATGATCCATGCATTTTAAACTTGTATTCCCATTTTGGTTTTGTTTTATGATCATGTGTTTTCATTTCATGTATATGTCTATTTTGCCAAACTTTAAGATATACATGTATACCCCATGAGTCATTTGCTTTTCATGCAAATCTATACATATAGACTCAATTGTGTTTAGGGATATGTATGTATACTTTTTGTGTTGACAAATCATACATATACCTTGAAATGAAATTTGTTTTAATGAAATTTTTTTTTCATGTTCTCCATGTTTCCATGTGTTTATGTTTAACTTCATGTATATGTCCATTTTATCCAAATTATTGTTATACATATACATCCTTTTGAGCCACGTGCCTTCATGCATATATCTTTGTGGACTCGTTGTGTTTGGATATGTACGTATACTTTAGTTTGTATAAGACATACATATACCTTGAAGATTAAATAGTTTTGATGATTTTCATGTTTCCATGTTTCAAGGAATATTGAGCTAAATTGAATACTTTCATGATCATGTTCTTCACATTGTATTTATACACTCACATTTCTTGTTTACTCATGTTTTGTTTTCATGAGTCATATTTATGCTTAATTGGCTTAGAGTGTTGATTATCATGTGGATTTCATGTTTCATGAAAAATAATTTTGTTTTATTCCTTACTTGAAGGATTTCGTACTAGTTAACAAGTTTTTCCATTTAACTAGTTCGTATTCTTCATTATGGTAGAGTTTTCAAACATACTATACTTTTCAAACCTATTTTTTGAAAACCCCTACCTTCCAAGGGTGGATGGATGGGCGATCATGCTCATGTATGCTCTATAGTGAAAATCATTTTAAACTTGAACATGATTGGGAGGATAGGTTATATGAGTTATACTTTGATATTATTGTTGTTTCAATTGGTATCATTGGATTCTTTCAATTGGTATCAATATTGACATTTTTTTGTATACTCATATGTTTGTATGTATGTATGCTTTCAATTCCAATAGTATCAATTTCGATTGGTATTAATTTTTCATACATATATATATTTTGTTTATGCTAAGCTTGAGCTTCAACTTTGTTTCAATTGATTTAGCTTTCAATTAGTATCTTAATTCGAGCTTACGCATAGTTTAGTTTGTTTTTCATAAAGGGGGAGAAAATTCGATTTTCATATTTCAATTGGTATTTGTATTTCCACTCCCTTGCTTTATGATAGAAAATAAAAATTTTAAATTGATATCATATGCTTAAAAAGAAAAATACTCTCTTTTGATATCAAGATGTTTATTTGAATGTTTTAAATTGGTATCTTAAAATTTTGTTTAAAGATAAATACAAAAGTTTTGATTTGTATTGCCTATATGCAAGGAGAGCTTAACATCTCTTCTACATATAGATTCATGTTGAGTGTATCTTGTATTGAGGAGCTTGACATCTCTTCTTTATGTGGTACACGTGTGTAGGGGGAGCTTCACATCTCCTCTTATGCATTGCATATTATGTGTTATGTGAATTAGGGCTTGTCATCCTTTCTTCATGTAATGCATGTATGTAGGGAAGTTAACTTAGCGTCTTCTTCTTCATGAATGTATATAGCATATACCATTTATTTATTGATCTATGTTTACTTTCAATTGGTATCAAGATGCTACTTTGACATATTTTCAATTGATATCTTAATTGATTGTCACCCCTAAATTGATATTTTTTTTGTTTTAGACAAAAAGGGGGAGAAAAATTTATTGATTTGTTTTTTACTTGGACCCCTTTGTTGATGATTGACAAAAAGGGGGAGAAGTATTTGTCGTTTATGCATGTTTTCAATTGATATCTTAATTGATTGTCACCCCTAAATTGATATTTTTTTTTGTTTTAGACAAAAAGGGGGAGAAAAATTTATTGATTTGTTTTTTACTTGGACCCCTTTGTTGATGACTGACAAAAAGGGGGAGAAGTATTTGTCGTTTATGCATGTTTTATATGCATGTTTTGTTTTATTTACTAGTTTGTTGTTTAATTGTTTAATTGGTATCAAGAGCATTATTTAAGAACATGTTTTTATTGGTATCAAAAGCACGTTTTATGCATGATGCATTTCATATGCTTGGTATCAAGAACATGTTTTTGTTTGGTACCTTGTTTTATGCATGTCTATGCATACATATTTAAGAGCTTTCATTGCACATATTTATTATTTATTGCTATGCATGAGTTAAGGGGGAGCTTCTTTGAAGCTTAACTTTAATACATGCATATATAACTCCATGAGTTTTGTCATCATCAAAAAGGGGGAGATTGTTGGCCCAGAGGCCTTCCTCTCTAGTTTTGATGATGATTAACTCATGTAGTTATGTTTACTAATAATCTTGTGATTTTAGTTTCAGATCATGTAACAAGATATTAGCTGGTGATTGCTTCAAAAAGAGGAGTTTGGAAGCCTTCACTTGGTGATTCCCGAGCCCGAGCGTCAAGATCATTCATAGCCATGCTTGTTGGATCACGGGTTTTGGATCGAGTCGACTTGAAGATGAAGATCGTCAAGGATGCTCGAACCTCGAAACAAATCTCCCGTGTTTGCGATTGCTCACTCTTTATCTCTCACTTGTGTTTATATCTTGCATGCTTATATTATTTCTCTTTTATATGCTTGATATATTTGTGCTCTATTGATACATGCTTGGATTGTTTGCCACACTTATATTCAACCAAGAGAGCCATAGCGGCACCTCAACTCTTATCTAGAAAAATCTTGAGGAGATAGTTCAGAGCCCTTCACCGGAAATTCTGCTACACTCTTATGTTATACCTTGTGTTTTAACATAATAGTTTTTAGTTTGCTAAATAGTTTTAATTCCGCATTAATTCATCATTAGATTAGCTTATCACCTATTCACCCCCCTCTGGTGAACTTCAATTGGTATCAGAGCTTGGTGCTCTTGATTTGGGTCTAACAACCTTGAGTTAAAGATCCTTATTTTTAACTAATCACAATATTTGTTTACACACACATGGATTCATGACACCTTCCATGTTTGACATTCTTAACATCCAAACTTGGAAAGTTAAGATGTCCATGTACCTCAAAGCCCTAGGGATTCATGTTTATCTTGCTACAATTAAAGCTTCATATTATTTAATTGGCAAATATCTAGAGGCTAACTCAAAAGCCATCCATGCTTTAAAGTCAACCCTAAATGATGATTATTTATGTAGGGTTTCTAACTTTGATTCGGCTTTTGTAGTATGGAGCACTTTAGTCTCTCTTGGTGAACAAAAGCAATACTATACGGATAGTGACTCGGATGATGGATGTGATGCTTCTAACTTATGCTACATGGTCCATGGGGATAACCTCCTTGAGGTAAACTCTGAATCTGAGCTTGATGAGGATGTTGACATGTCATATGATGAGCTTGCTTTATTTTGTCAACAAATTCTTAAAAAATATGATGTGGTTAAAAAGGATCATAAAAGATTGAAAAATAAATTTGAATGCATTTCAAAAGAAAATGAATTTTTAAAAAAGGAGAATATTTCCTTGTCTTCTAAGTTAAATGATATTTGTGAAGGAAATAATTCCTTAAAGAATAAAATTAATTAGGTGAAAAAAGAAAAAGAAATTGCTTTTGAAGAAAATAACTCTTTGAAAAGAAAAATTATTTCAAAAGAAAAAGAAAACATTTCTAAAAGAAAAAGGTTGTTGATTCTCATGCTTACCATGCTCTTCATGCTACTATCAATAGAAATGAGATTCAAGTTTTGAAAAATAGAATAAATTGTTTGAGCTCAACTTATTGTGCATTTAACCATTCTAGATTGGAAACATTGTTTCAAAAGAAACAAGCTCCACATGTTCACGCACATAACCCACGATATACATATGCACACTTTGCACATCATGATCACACTCATTCTCATATGCATGTTAGAGTGTATAAATATACACATTGCGGCCGCAAATGCCATTTAGCAAAGTTTTATTTTGATAAGGTAAATTCTATAAATTTTGCTAATAAAAAATGTTTGGGTTCCTTACAATGCTAACCCCCGTGGACCCAAAAGAAAATGGGTACCAAAATCTCCACCACTTGTAGTTGATGTAGGTGTGGGCTCTCACATGACGTGAGAGATATGGTGTCTAGGTGGTGGATGCATGTGGAGTTAGATGGACATACCCTATTGATGCACCGCTATCAAGGATGTTTGGTGGGAGGACCACCATGTTTTAGAGGCTTAGAGAATAGTGCATATAGTTTGAAAACTATCTCTAAATTCCCATTTAGTTTACATGCTTTTACATAGATAATATTTTTAGCATGTTTTGATTTTGTGCTTCATGTGATGAATACTTGTTTAGATGAATTTTTCATTAAAACTTGTGTATATACCTGTACAATAGTGAGCAACATTTGATTCTTATATGTTTGTACCTCATTGCTCATTTGTACTCATTACATGTACATGTATAACCTAGTTTTTATGATTCTCTCATTTATACTTGTCTTCCGTAGCTTTGTGCATGTTTTTGCTTCTTGTATATGATATTTTTGTCTAAAACTAATAAATATACATGCATACCCTTGAGTCACTTACCTTCATGCAAATTCTATTACGGACTCTTTTGTGTTTAGGATATGTATATATATATTTACTTTTGATAAAACATACACATACCTTGAAGTTTGTTTAAATTTGATAAAAAATAAATTTTTATGATTTTCATATTTTTGATAAAAGAAATTCATGTTTATTTTGAGCTTTATTGATTATTTTCATGATATGCTAATCACATGACTCTTGTGCACTCACATTATTTCTTTATTTACTCATGACTTTGCTTCATGAGTACATTTTTGAGCCTTATAGATCTTGAGTGACAATTTTTGTGTTCTTAGCAATGATTCATGAGATATATAATTTGTTTTCATGTTTGAAGGATCTTTAACTAGTTTTTCAAAAATTACTTTAACTAGTTATTTATTCTTCATTTAGTAGTGTTTTCAAATTACAATTATTTTCAAATCTTATTTTTGAAAACTTCTACCCTCGAAGGCGGTTGGATGGGCGACCATGCCTTGTATGCTCTTATTGAAAATCTATTTAAATATGTGCATGAACATGGTGGATAGTTATGGGTTATACACATGAACTTCATGAAATTTTATCCTTGTATACTCATATTTGTTTCTATATATGTATGCTTCAAACTATCAAATAATATCAATTTCAATTGGTATTCTCTTTTTCATACATACATACATACATACATACATACATACATACATATATATATATGTGTGTGTGTGTGTGTGTGTGTGTGTGTGTGTGTGTGTGTGTGTTTTTGATTGTGCTTGATTTACAATATCCTTACATGTTGAATGCACAAATTATATTTACGCTAAACTTGACTAATTTTTAAATATCAAGTGGTATATCTTAATAAGCTTATGCATTATTCTCTTTTGGTATCTCAAATTTTTTTTGTGTTTATCTACAAGTGGTATCTTAGAATTTTGTTTATTTACAAGTGGTGCCAACTTATGTTTTGTCAACTACAATTTGATTTCATTGGTATCAAAATTTATTTTTGTTGACTTGAGAAAATTTAAAAATTTGTTTTAAAGTGGATTCAAAATTTATTGATATGTATTGCCTATATGCAAGGGGACCTTAACATCTCTTCTATGTATAGATTCATGGTGAGTGTATCGTATATTGAGGAGCTTGACATCTCTTCTTTATGTGGTACACGTGTGTAGGGGGAGCTTAACATCTTCGCTTATGCATTGTATATTATGCTTTATGTGAGTTAGGGTTTTGTCATCCCTTCTTCACGTAATGCATGTATGCAGGGGGAGCTAACTTCACGTCTCTCTTCTTCATGAATGTATATGGCATATATATCTATATTGTTTGATTTGTTTTCGCCCCTTTGTTGATGAATTGACAAAAAGGGAGAGAAATTTTTGAGAGTTTATATATGCATGTTTGTTTTCTTGTTTATGCAAATATGTTTTGTTTATGCAAGAAAAAAGGAGAAGAATTTGGTGAGTTTATGCATGTTTATCTCCTTATTTATGCATATATGTTTATTTAGTTTTATGCACTTCATTGAATATATTTATGTTTATTGTTATGCATGAGTTAAGGGGGAGCTTTTATGAAGCTTATCTTTAATCCTTGCATATATAACTCCATGAGTTTTATCATCATCAAAAAGGGGGAGATTGTTGGCCCAAGGCCTATCGCTCTAGTTTTGATGATAATTAACTCATGTAGTTATAGTACAAATGATCTTGTGTTTATTTAGTCTCAGATATTTGATCAAGATCTTAGTAGGTGTTTAGCTTCAACAAAGGATTCGAAGTCAAGTTTTGGAGATAACACGTGTTGATTCAAGAGCTTGCGCATCAAGATCGCATCAAGTACTCAAGAGGAGTCTAGCTCATTGGATCAAGGTTTGGACCAAATCAAGAAGGAGAAGAAGATTTTCAAGAGAAGATTTTCATGAAGAATTGTGTCATGTTTGTAAGTGTTAAGATTTGTTTTTAGATAAAATGTAAAGGATAGATTAGTTGGTGGATTGCTCAAGTTTATATACACACACCCAAAATTTATATGTGTTTTCATAAGATAGCTTTGAGTTTAGAAAAATGCCGTTTTGATTTTTAAGCTTCAAAGTATACATGTGTTTTATCAAAACTATTTTAGAGCTTATTGTCAAAAACATAGATATTTCATCTCATATGTGTAGTGGATCATATCCATACACACTAAGCTTCAAAAGTGTTTACAATATCTTATTTTTGTATTTGGAGATTGTTTTTGAAAATATGATTTTTGTTTAAGGCCAAAATTTCTATATTACAAATATGATTCAAAAAATTTGTAATATGTATTGAGTTTTGATCACACATATTTGTACTTCAAAGTATTTCAAAGAACTCATTTTGTAGAATTTATGGGATTTTATTAAAAATATAAAGACCAAATTTTTATCCCTAAAAATATGTGACCTGGCTTTCTGCCGGTCGACCGGACCGGTCGATCGATGTGCACAAATGTGCCTCCAGCCAGGTCGACCGACCCGGTCGACCGCCAGAAAGCTCTACTCTCTGATCTGGCCCCGGTCGACCGAGCAGTCCACCGGCAGAGAGCTCTGCTCTCTGGATCCGGCTCTGGTCGACCGGGCGGTCGACCGATGGCACAACGGTCGGAAATCCGACCGTCGGCCGGTCGACCGGGTGGTCGACCGGCAGCAGCGTCAGCTGCTGATTTGGCCTGCAACGGCCATATTTTGGGAGCCTATAAATTGGGGTTCTCTTGGACTGTTTTTAATAAGATTTGAAGTGGGTTTTCAAGCTAGTTTTTCTACCTTTCTAAGTGTTTATCTCCACTTGTTTTAGAGCTAAAACTTCCATATCAAAATGTTAGTTTATCAAGAGTGTTCTCAAAAGTGATTTCTTGAGTTTTTCACTACAAAATCCATCCTAATTTTTCTCACACATACTTGAGCTTTCCATTGCTATATCAATCCTATAGGAGAGTTGTTGTGAGAGTGTTTTTAGGTGATCCAAGTGTTGAGATCACCAAAGTGTTCATTCTTGTATTTGAGGAGGCGAACTTGCGGGTTCGTGTTGTTTCGAGTTCTTGTGGGAGCTCGGTGTAGAGGTGCGGTCTCGGCAAGTTAGTGTGCTTGCGTGTGTTGTTCTTGCGGGAACAAGAGAGGGACTAGTGAGTCCAAGGAGTTCTAGTGTGAACTCGTTGTAGTTGTTGCGGCACCGAGTGATCCGGTGGGATCGATTTTTAGTGAAAATCCTTCATAGTGTTGAAGGCGGGGACGTAGAGCAAGGGTGCTCGAACCTCGAAATAAATTTTTCGTGTTTACGATTGCTCACTCTCTCTCTCACTTGTGTTTGTATCTTGCATGCTTATATTGTTTATCTCTTTTATATGCTTGATATATTTGTGCTCTATTGATACATGCTTGGGATTGTTTGCACACACTTGTATTCAACCAAGAGAGCCATAGCGGCACCTCAACTCTAATCTAGATGAATCTTGAGGAGATAGTCCAGAGCCCTTCACCAGAATTTCGGCTACACTCTTGTGTTGTACCTTGTGTGTTTAACATAATAGTTTTTAGTTTGCATAAATAGTTTTATTTCCGCATTAATTCATCATTTGATTAGCTTATCACCTATTCACCCCCCTCTACGTGAACTTCAAACAGTAGATAGATGTTCTCTCCTCTAGGTACCTTATTGTAATACACATTGAGTCATAATGGCTGCGTGTGTACTTTTTTCTCTGATGAAGCTGTCAAGACGCTTGTCACTACTTGGGAGATTGTTTCAATCCATTAAGTGATTTTTTCAGCTTACATACTATATTCTCCTTGCCTGCCGTTTTGAATCCCATCAGCTGAGACATATAGATTTTCTCATCGCCATAGAGAAAGGCGATCTTCACATCGAGCTGATCAAGGTCCAACTCATACTGTGCTGCCAGTGCTAGCAAAATTCGAATTGACGAGTGCTTTACAACAGGAGAGAATACCTCATTGTAGTCAATGTCTTCTCATTGTGCGTAGCTTTTCGCCACCAACCTGACTTTGTAGCGTACAATATTTTCCTTAAGAGATCCCTATTTCTTTACATATACCCACTTACAGCCAATTGCCTTCTTTTCTTTTGGCAACTTTGTTAGCTCCCAAGTGTCATTCTTGTGTAGAGAACTCGTCTCTTCTTCCATGGCACCCTTCCAAATCTTGAACTCTGAACTGATTTCAGCTTCCCTATATGTAGTCGGGATCGCCTCTTCAATGACCGGGAGAGCATAGGCCACAATCATATCTGTAGTGAGCAATTAGGTTTGTGTTAATTTCTTCTGGGTTTTCCAACTGCAACGGACTCAAGGACATCACCTATAGCCTGTCTTTGATCCTCATTATTATCAACATCCTGCTATGCTTCATGATTACTACCCTGTGTCACCATGGGTATGATCTCCAAAGATACTGACCTTTCTAGAGATGGTGAAGTAGCATCACTCTCCACATGCTGTGATACTCTTTTGGTCTTCTCAATCTCCACCTGCTGTGATACTTTTTGGTCTTCTCAATCTCCACTTGCTGAGAGATTGTAGACTTCAATATTAAAGCCTCATCAAATGTGATATCTCTGTTAAGGACAAATTTTCTGTCCTTAGCATCTCAAATTTTGTAGCCTTTTATTCATCTCTTGAATCCTTCGAACACTCTTTTTTTCGCTCTTGGGTCTAACTTGTCTTTCTTAACATGGTAGTAGGCCGGACACCCAAACACCCTTAGCGAATCATAGTCCTGAGAAACTTTTCCTAACCAAACCTCCAAAGGAGTTTTACCTCCTATCGTAGACGAAGACAACCTGTTGACGAGATAGCATGCATATGTCAAAGACTCAGCCCAAAAGTTTTTTGGTAAACCGGCATTGGATAACATACATCAGACTTTCTCTAGCAAGTCCTGTTCTTCATTTTTGCTATCTCATTTTGTTGCGGTGTTTCTCTTACTGTAAAGTGCCTGTCTATGCCCTCATCATGATATAGTTTTAAGAGAAGATCAGACTTATACTCACCTCCGTTATCTGATCGGAGGACCTTGATCTTCCTTCTTTTGCTTTTCTCCAAATCTTCTTCTACTCCACAAATAATTCTAGGACTTCCCCTTTGTGTTTCATGATATATACCCAACATCGCCTAGAATAATCATCAATGAAAGTCACAAAGTTGTGGTTACCTCCAATAGATGCCATCTTGGTAGGTCCCCAAATGTCGGTATGAACATAATCCAGAATCCCCTCGATGCTGTGAGTCGTTGTGCCGAATTTCACCTTGGTCTTCTGTTCGATGACACAATGTTCACAGAAATTCAGTTGCAAGTTCTGGCACCTTTCAATAGACCTTACTTTTCAAGAGCTTGCAAAGACTTTTCACCTGTGTGTCTGAGCCTCATATGCCACAGCCTGGTTGAATCATCATCTGTATTTGTAGAAGTCGCCACCTATCATGTAACTGTACTACTCTTCAAGTAGAAGAGATTATTCCGACGGACGCCCTTTAGAACCACCAATGAGCCTGGTGTCATCTTGAGAATTCCATCCTTTATTAAAACTTCAAGACCCAATATTTTCAAAGCACCAACTGAGATAAGATTTCTCTTAAGTTGAGGTACATGCTTCACTTTCTTTAATTCTCGTACCATCCCATCGAACATCTTGATCTGGACTGTCCCTATACCTTCCATGTCATATGGGTGATCATCACCCATGATAACAGAACATCCGTCTAACTTCTCAAAGCTAAAAAATCAATCCCTATTCGGGCACACGTGGTAGGTAGCTCCAATTTCTAACATCTACTCAGAATCTCCTGAGTAACCAACGATAGGAGTAGTGACAGAGAAAGAGAATATCGATGAGTCTGAGTCTGATCCACCTGCCTGTGAAGTACTTGCATGAGTACTGACCACTTGTGCGACGTTTGCCTTAGTCTTTGACTCTTCTTCTTACCTTTTGCCTTTTACAATCAACTTTCCAATGGCCTATTTCTTTGCTAAAGGCGTACTGATTCTTCTTCAGATCTCTGAAACCTGTCGTGGAGTTCGATCTCCCGAGATCACCTTTGCCTTTCCTATTGAAACTTCTGCCTCTTATCGCCAACGCCTCTGCTAATCTACTCCTGTGAGAAGACAATCTATCTTGCCTCCTTACTTCATAGTTTACAAGAGCAGCAGATACCTCATTGTAGTTAAGTGTTTTTCTACCATTAATCAAGGTAAGAGTAAAGATCTCATACTCTTCGTCCGGAAGAGAGTTCAAAATAATCACTGTCTTATCCTTTTCATCGATCTTGACATCCACATTAACTAGATCTGTAAAAGTTTGGTGTTGTTGTTCATATGTTCATCGATTGGGAGTTCTCTCTTCATCTGGAAGCGATAAAGCCTCTTCTTTAATTGCAGCCGTAACTCGATGCTCTTCGTCAGATACTTTTTCTATAGGATCTCCTACAACTACCTTGCAGATATTTAATGTAACATTGGTACTTGATATCTTGTATCAAACAAGACCTTATCAAACCAAATGTTGTTCGGTTCATCTTGTCCCATCTTTTTCGGACATAGAATCATGTTTTTTTCAATCGTAGAGTGTCCTCGAGGTTTGATGACGTCAATGCATTCATCACCTCACACCTCCACAGCCCAAAGTTGTTCTCGCCGTCGAACTTCACCACATCAATCTTCAATGGATGTGAGTTCATGAATTTCATCGTATATGTACTATCTCCTACCATCTTCTCAATTGATTCCTTAAAGCAATGCGAAAACAAACGAGTTAGATAAAAAAACTAGATAAAGATAGGATCTTTACCTCAAAGTGAAACCCTCGAAGAGTTTCTGAAATGATCTACTCCACCGAATCTGATTCCTTGAGCAATACAAATGTTGTTTTGAAATCGACACACGATCCCACAAACTATCCTAACGCTGCTCCGAGATCAACACACGATCTCCTTCAAACAGCAACAAAGGCTCTTGGAATCGACACGCGATCCCATGACGAACCTGGGATGCTCTGATACCACTTGTTGCGCGCGAGACAACAACCAGCGAGGAATCCACTAATATAGATAAATACAATAGAGAAGTATCTAGAAAACAAGAACAAGAAACAAGAGAGAAAGCAAACACAATATTTAACGAGGTTCGGCAATTTGCCTACGTCCTCTGGGCAAGAGAGATTTTATTGATTCAACAATCAATATAATTTGTACCTTACATACAATTCAAGAGGGCTCTACCCTTTTATTTATAGCCAAAGAGACTCAGGAATTTAGGAAACCCCAATTGGATTTGACTCCAATTCTGAAAAGAAGTCCGAATCCTGGAAGGAGATGCAGATTGCGCCCAGATTCGTCTGTCGGTCGACTAGGCAGTCGACCGACCCTAGTACTCGGTCGACCGGTCGGTCGAACGAGTCCAATAGAGACTCCTGTTGTGCTAGTCGGTCGACCGAGCGCTTGACCGTTCTCTTACTACGGTCGACAGGGCGGTCGTTCGAGCTGCCCTGTGCATGTTTGTGCACACCGATCGATCAGGCGATCGACCGTCCTTGCTGCTGGCCTGCAATTGACGCGTTTCTCGCTCCCTTTGGCTTCGATCTCTGCACTATTTTTCTCGATGAGTTTTAAAAACTCCATCATAACTTTTTATCTCCTCTCTCCCTACATGTCCATGGATAATTCGGTGTGTACAAACAAATTTGCTATGATTTCAAAAATAAATTCCAAAGACAATTGTTTACTTGCACATCTCTAATACAAATGACGTAGCATACTTGCAATGGATCCGACATGTAACATGTTGCATGGCATATAAATTGCTCTGAAATTTCAAGAAAATAATTATGTGAACCCACAAACTTTGCGCATTACTTATAGTTATTTGATTACGTATGTTCATTGTATAGCTTTCATTTCTACTTAAAGCAAATACTATATCGCCGCTAAATATTTATGAAAGTTATCTAGTACTGATTGAAATAGAAAATAATAGGGAGTAAATAAACATACCAGATAAAGAAATATCTCTCTCTTCCTTTCTTTTATCTACCTTCCTCCTCTCCTATGGTGAAGCTTATGACGCGATGCTATTGCACATGGTAATTACGCGAATTGATTGTCTAGCTGACTCATGGTAAGGGGAGACAACGTAAAGAATTGACAAAAGCCCCATCCATTGAAATCTACCTTTTATTCGCGCGAGTTCAGTGTGTCACTGAAAAGTATACCCTTACATAATGTTGCCTGACTATGCATACAAATAAAATTTCCTTAAACTACATACATGTATGCTTGACCGTCTTCATTTTGATCATACAAATATCATTAGTAACAGGAAGCAAGCATTGCATAGGTTGAAGTTTTTTTATAAATGAGAAAGTGTGACAATTTTGACAATTTTGTAACCATCACTTCCAGAATAGAATTAGACATTTCCATTCAGGTTTTCAATGTTCCGAACAGGCCCTTTGAACCACTTCCTTGCGTCTACAACCCACCACAACATTATCGAAGACAGACATAGACCCAAAACAACTGGCGCATAGTTGAAATTATCCCACTTAATTGGATAAAATGTGGGCAAAAGGAAGACTGAACAAGTGTAGCAAATCCATAGGAATGCCACCAAGCAAACTGGCCTTCTCGCTCTCCCCAGGTAAAAAGGACCTGGCTCGAAGTTCTTTTCTTCCATGACCAACCTTGCAAAGATCGGAACTGCATAGCTACCAACCCATCCAATCGTGCATATTGAAGTGATCGCGTTGAAGACGACATTTCCTTGAAGGATAGGAAGGCCTACAAGAATGCTTATGGATGCACATAGCCACACTGCGTTGACGGGGACTTTGTGTTTGGGGTGCAGCTTGTGCCAAATGGATGAGAAGGGAACTCCATGATCTCTAGACAATGCATAGACCTACAATGAAGGAAATTAGGTTATGAAACAAAATCCATATAGTGGAGTTTGGGGATAAGTTAGATGTCATATGACTTAATGGTCATAAGAAAGCATAAATTTCTAAAGAAATGTAGACATCTTAGCCCTATCATGAATTTTTCTTTAGAACTTATGGTCATGTAGTTGCTAATAAGGAAATTATTCGTTGTTTACAAAAAAAATATTACTGAATTAATTTGTTGGCAACAGACGGTATTCTCATTAGGTATCAAGCTGTTATGCAAAATGGTACCTTTTATGTAAAAGTAATACCTTTGAAAAGGATACTACATGCATATACCGGCCAGAATCGTTAGAAATAAGGAAATTTAAGCATGGTATTGTAAGTCTTGTCATGTTTGATTTCATAAATTCAATAGAACCACAATAAGGTTAGCATGGAAGTCTACTTAAAAGAGTGAATTCCTGATAATCGAAGCAATTAAAATTAACTACTACTCACCACTCTGGCTGCACAAGCAGTGGTTGAGAGGCCCGCAAAGAAGAAGGAGCCCCAAATCACGATCAACAGAAGTATGGCTCCCAATGAGTTATGGTATCTACCGTGAAATGCATCATATAGTATTTGCGCTGGTATAAAAGCTCCCGCAGTCTCATTGCCAGTATCATACAGATAGTTAAAATCCTGTATAAATAATTTTATCAACAACCAAACAGGAGTTAGTCATTGTCATCACAACAATAACAACAAAGGGAAAGGCTACATTAATCCATTGGAGACCTGAATGCTGAAAGTGAGAGCCAAGAGATAAGCCCATCCGAACAGTGAGATGATCCCAATACTTGAAAGTATAGCAATCGGACCATTTCTGTCCGCGCCTTTTGTCTCTTCGGTGATGTGTGCCGCAGCATCATATCCAAATAAAGAGTATTGGCTTACCAGAACAGATAAAATGGCTGCATATGCCTTGCTGCTTACCCCAGTTATTTCTGGTGCTGTTTCGAAATGGGTGAATACATAGGAAGCCGATTTTCTAGTTGGCGCCACCAAGGGAAGTAGTATAACAAGAACCAAGCCTCCAAGAACCTGCAGTACCATTAGAACAATGTACTGAAACTGTCATTTTAGGATTTAGGACTTGACATATAGTCATATACCCACTTATGCAAATTACAATGCACGAAAATACATAACTTTGTGGTACAAGCATGTCCAAGAACCTGGTAAATGAAAGTTACTTTCTGATTGAGGATTTCAGTGTTAGATGCTTCATAAGATACTTTCCGATTGATGATTTGAACTCAAATCCTATAGATTGCAACACATCAGATTTCATGTGTGTGTAAAAAGGATATGATCTGAATGATGGTATCTCAATGAATACTTGGTGTATTATCCTTGAATATCATGATCTTTGGTGCTGAAAGATATATGGACAAGAAATCATGTGATTTGAATACAATTTTCCCATGATCAACTGATTTGTTCTACTATGGAAACTCCTCCCTCCCTAAGCCCAATCATCTAAGAAAATCCTACATAGACAATTGAGCAACACCTTCATATATGTGTGTGTGTGTGTGTGTGTGTGTGTTAGATAATAAAGATATATGATGTGTTCATCTGCTCTCAAATATAATTTTACCTGCCACCACATTGAAATTATGTCAAGTAAGGCAACAACTTCTAGTGCAAACATGTTAAGGACTGCCCATATGATTGTATGCCCTACATACATAGCCAGAAATACGCCACGAGGAGCAAAGTAACCTCCGCCTTTGTTTGTGCCGGTACACAATAAAATGATTGCCTGCAATGTTTGTGATCCTCCATATGCCTATAACAAAGGGAAGATGACTATGAGATGTTTCTCTAAGATCTTTATAATGAAATGCAAGGAGATCTTAAAAAAAAGAAAATGAGGGGAATTGAGTTATGTGCAGTTACTGTACCTAACTATAAAAGGTTAAGTATATTGTATAAACAAACATATGGATAATACAGTTTAAGTGAAGGATACTAGAGCATAAAAAGGACTGCTGACAGCTGAGAAGCATGAAACTATGCATAGAGTATATCTAGCGTGTTCGGAAAAATGGTATCATTAACAGTTAGAATCTGATAAATTGAAATGGAAAGTTCCCTACTTACATGGATTTTATGATGTTATGTATCTGATATTGTGATTTCTTATCATATGCACATATCCAACAAACTTTCAGGTATCTAAAGCAAAACATAGTATTACATATAGCTACTCTACAGCATAACGAAAATTTCAAAATACCAAGAATATTTAATTTCTGATGCTAAGAGAAATATACTTATTTTAAGAGTTGAAGTTAAATTTCTGATGTGTGATAGTAAAGAACTACAAAGAAAGTTACAGTTGCCATTCCAACACAGGGTCTGTTTGGTTGTCGTAAGTGGCCGTAAGTCGTAAGTCGTAAGTGGTAAACTCTTTTATAGTTGTAAGTGAGTTATATGCAAATAAGTTTTACGGTGTTTGGTTGGTAGGAAAAATGTATTGCGCTTTACAGTGTTTAGTTGTCGTAATGTGAGTCGTAAGTAGAAAAATTGACCACAGAATTAATTGTTTGGTGATTTAAAAATATTAAAAATTTCAATAAATATTAAAAATTGTAAAAATTAAAAATATTAAATAATTAAAAATTAAATTAAATTAATTAATATATAATATATTAAATATTAAAATATCAAAAAATAAAAATTGTAAATATAAAAAATATAAAATTAAAAATAAATATTAAATAATTAAAGTTTTAATGTTATAATCAAAACTTATTAAATTTATATTAAATATTACTAATTTATAAATAAAGTAAGAATTAAAATTAAGTGGAATACATTATATTAATCTGGTAATAAAAAAAGACTAATCTAGATAAAAAATAATTTTAATATTAAAAATATTATATTATTAATAAAAAATTTAATCTAATAATTATATTTAATCTAATAATTAAAAAAATTTAAAATTTAAAAAGATTAATCTAATAATAAATTTTTTAATCTAATTATAATTAATTATCTGCAATACAGATTTGTATGACCACAAAATTAACTACTTGTGCTGCAAGTAAGCTGTAAGAGAGATTTGTATGACCACAAAATTAACTGTTTGTTTTGCAAGTGGATCGTAAGTGGGATGCAAGTGCATTTTACGACTTACGACCCAAACAAAATTGTAAGTCCTAGGTCGCAATTGTCACTTGCGACTTACATATTTTTCTGGTGAAACAAACACGCCCATAATTAACTAATACCTATAAAAACTACATACATCACTCAGTAACTACTTACATAATTATGTTCTCCCTTTATTCTTACTGGCTCAATCTCCTTTCAGGCAAACATAGAGAGATGGCAAAGAGGACTTTAGATCAGATAATCATGGGGGAGGTTTCAGACAGTCCCTAGGGTATGGGCCGAGACACCACTTCAGAGAATATGTGACCGACGTCTTCGCGGAGCCTTGATTTTTGGTCTTCAGGTTTAGCTTGACTTTTGCTACAGGATGTGCCTGTATTTTACTTAAGGTTGATTCCATTTGGTTGATACTTATATTTTTTTGCTAAGGTGTACTTTTTGTAACTATTTTCCTCTTGCCCTGCTTGTGCAGCGAATCTTTCAGGCTCAAGAGGAAACTGTCTTTTTCTATTGTACGTTCAGAGTTGTTTTCATTAAAAGCTTATTAATAAAACATGGGTGACCTTGTGGGTTCAAAGTTTACAGTAAAAAAAAAAAAAATCTACTCACATAATTTCCTCTTTCTGCACGCTTCTTTTAAAATTTTGTTTTGTACATCTCATTTGCAGTTGTGGCACTAAGACATATATTACTATTTGTACTCATCCGATACAAATTATATTCAAACCGAGCGAAGTGAGGTTTCTCCCGTGACTCCTTAAACTTTGTCCGTCCGTCTGTCCCCCCAAAAAGAGTCACATCACTGAGCGGCCCTCTCTTCCCCCTCTCCCCGCCTCCTCGCCTCCTTGCTGCTCTCTCCTCTCTCCCCTCCACCTCTCCTTCTTCTTCCTCCCCTCTTCTCTTCTCTGCTTGGTTCCCCCGCACACGATAATCTAGTATAATTAGCATTGTCAAGCAAACAGCCTAACTCAAGTTAAGTGTTTTTCAATAAAACATTAAGTGTTTTTATGTAAAATGACATAACTTGTGGTTAACTTTATTCTGCCAGGTTAGAGGAAGAAGTGCTACCAATGTACCAATTCCGGCAACTAGGCCAATTGTCTCCAGCCAAGCGCAGCACCATGACGCAAACGGACCCCAGACCTGACCAGCTAAACGAGCAGCCCAAAAGTAGAGAGAACCAGTAGTCTGCTTCAGTGACAAAACAGAAGGCAATCCAAGCTCATTATTTCTCTCTCCAAGAAACAGGCTAATTTCAATTAATAGAGAATAATTCTATTACAAATCCAAGAACTGATAACTGATAAAGAACATACGGGGAAAGAGGAGCAGATCTCGGCCATGGCAATTCCGATGAACCAAGTGAAGAAGGAAACCACGACCCACCCCCATACCAAGCTGGCAGGTCCTGCATAGAGCAGGCTGGGGCCATACAGCTGCGTGCTCGCTGCGAAAAGAGTCACAGTTGAGAAGCATATGGACAGTGTCTGGCACAAGGTCTGGTGATAGGAAACTGTTAGCTAAAAGGCTGACAGATACACGAAACAGTGTTAGAATGACAACATAGAGAATGCTAACCATTTCCCTTCTGAGCTCTTGTTTGTAACCGAGTTCATTGAGGCGCTTCTCACCTGAATCCATTTCAGCTCCAAAGAACTTTTGAATGGTGACCTCCCTATTACTCTCCAGATACACAGAATGGTTAGAAATAAGAGAAAGGAGGAGTTCAAGGCGTAAGCCGCTTTCTCTCTTGGCTGGGAAACGGTCCAACAAATACTTTTTTATTGTAAATAGTAGCACCAAATGAGGAAAGCTAGCGTGTGCGCTTATTATCAGAATCTTGAGGAATCACTAAGCATCAGGAATTAGTATCTAACAAGTGTGCAGAAAATTGTTTGTCAACTTAAGCCACCACAACCAAGAGGCTGATGTTTTAGCTCTGGTTAAAACAACAAAAATTTGACTGAAAAAAAATTGTTGTTTGTTATTAGCTTCTCTGAATTTCCATTAAAATGTTTGTCGTCTAAACACCAGAGTGTAATATTGAACAGTAACAATTTCATTTCTGAATTTTACAGCTTATGGAGTGACTTGTTTTAAAATAATTCAGATTGCCATTACGATCGAAGTGTGCTTTGTTTTGTTTTAGAGTATATGTGGGAAATCTTTTGTCACATTTGGATGGCCAAAGAGAGTCAATGATTTTGATTGCCACAAAGAGAAAAGTCAGAAGAAAACAGAGGAGTAAACAAAAGGGAGCGCATGAGATTTGACAGAGTCAGAGCAAATAAATCAAGATATCTGTTTTCCTCTGCGATAAAGATTAACTGCTCAGAAGGTCAAGATGCTTTACAAGTTTACTGGTTTCTCCTTGACAAGAACATCTTCCTACCTAATCAAATTTCTTTTGGATAGCTAAACGAGGTTAGTATTAGGATTGTGACTAGAATACATCGTGAAGGGAGATGAAATTTCGGATATCAAGGAACGGACGTGCATAAGGAGCTGTGCGCATTATCAGTGGACTAATATTAGGTATAGTCGACTAATCATATCGACTTATATATTGTATAGTCGACTAGTTTGACAAAACAAAGAGTTGGGGTTCTCGAATTTTGTCAAAGTAGTCGACTAGTATTTGGGCATAGTTAACTAACACGTAGTATTAGTAGACTAATACCTAGCCTAGGCGACTAATGTCGGGTCTGACAGTTTTTCTTGGAGCTGTTTTCAGATTCGAGTTGGATTCGAGTTTTTTCATTCTGAGGTGATGATTGTTTGTATTGATGAAGTTTGTTTTGAATTAGGAGAGTTTTATGGTCTAAAAAAAATCTTTGGGGGTAGCCTTCAATGTAATCCAATGAATTTGTAATTCTTAAGGATGTAATTTATCTAGGTGAGAGATTCGTGAGAGAAGCTTAGTCATAAGGGTTCGCTATTCTTGATGGCCATCAAAGACTTATAATCTTCTCAACGAGAGTGTTGACACTCCGAAAAGATGAGCTCCCAGACACCTCACAAATGCGGTCATTTTCAAATTTCAAAGTAAGAATACCATTCTTCCTTCGAGTTCATGCGGGATAGATAGTCAAACGAAATATGGCCTAGTCTTCTATGCCATAACCAAGAGTTTTTATTAAAAGTATTCAAATAAGTAGCATTGCATTATAAATTCAATATGTCAATCATGTAAATATTGTTTTCATGAAAACTGAAAAGAACACAAGAATTCATTTTCTTATTTAAAACATCAGTAGAGTCATCAAAAATAAGTCTTAAGCCTTTATCACATAATTGACTAATACTTAATAGATTATTTTTGAGTCTATCTACTAAAACAACATCTTCAATTAAAGGAGATAAGCCTATCTTGATATAATATATACCAACGATTTTGTCCTTGGAGTCATCTCTGAAGGTGTCACCTTCATAATACCTTGATAGCATTGCAAAATTATTGATATCTTAAGTCATGTGCCTTGAACAACCACTATCAAGATACCACAGCTCCCTACGTCTTGGAACCTTGATGCGTACTTATATCAATTAACAAAGGGGTGACTTTGATACCCAAATTTTCTTGGGTCCTAAAGTGTTAGTCCTCCGAACCCAAATATGATCATTAGAACTATTAATTCTATCATATTAAAACTTAGCTAAGTGACCCTTCCGGTCACAATAGGTGCATGTATACACCTTGGCATAAAAAAATGCATGATGTGAGTGTGCATGATGAGCATGTAATTGTATTAATGTGTGAGCATGATAGTGTGTGTGTGTGTGTGTGTGTGTGTGTGTGAACAATGAGGTTTCCTTCGAGTTTTCCTCTTTGGAAACATCTAATCTAGCCTTATCAAATTCACACTTTTATACTAATTTTATTTTTTAAGTGAAAATCTCATTTTCATCAATAATAAGAAATTCAACTTTGCAAAAAATTTTGTATGCATCAAAATCTTTTTGTGTCTTTCGAAGAGTTGAAGATAAAATCTCTTTTCTTTAAAAATGGCAACTAATTAATGTTGAAGAATTTTATTTTCCTTTTTCATCTTCAAATACTTCTTTTTAATAAAATCACAGTTGTTGGAAAGTTCTTCAAAAACTTCACCCAATTTATTCATGAATAATTCACATTCATCAAGAAAAAGTTCGGATGTTACCTTGAGTGTGTTCTCATTTGCAATGAAACATACATTTGCTGTGTCCACTTCTTCCTCAGATTTGCTCTGTGAATCCCATATTACTTTCAAGGCCTTCTTTTTGTAGGGCTTCTTGGAGGTTGTGAGTTTACCTTTGATCTCCGAGCAATCGGCCATGACGTGTCCGAGTTTTCTACAATTGTAGCAAACAATCTTCTTATCCTCCTTCTCTTTCCATCTTCTTCGGTTGTTGAACTTGACCTTATTGTCCTCCTTACATTCTTCACAAGGAGAGATAAATTCTTATCATCTTCTTAGTCATCATCTTCTTTGTCGGAGATGGCGGGAGTAGATTTTAAGGTAAGAGTTTTCTTCTATTAGGGTGCCTTCTCCTCTCTAACTTTTCTTTTCATCAATGAGTTTTTAAATTGCCGATGAGACCAATAAGTTCTATCCCTTCCTTATCATTGAGCTCCTTCAATGTAGTAGATTTGATCTCCCAAAATGATGGAAGAGCACAGATGATCTTCCTCATCTTTTACTCATTATCAATTTCATCACCTAAAGAAACAAGACTATTAGTGATTTTAGTAAACTTGGTAATCATATCATCAATGAATTTATTCTCATTCATAGGAAAAATTTCATATTGAGAACGTAAGAGATTAATTTTAGCTCTCTTGACTTGTGATGTCCCCTCGTGTGTGACAACTAAGTCTGATCAAATCTCGTAGGTGAATTTGCGATGAATTACCCTAGCAATATCATCATCATTCAAGCCTTGAAGCAATGCATAGTGAGCTTTTGCATTGGCATCAAATTTCTTGATGGCAATTTCAGACCAAGTATCCTCATCACCATCGAGTACATTAAATGGTTTAATCACCATCTTTGCAACCCGGCTTCCTAGAGATTGCAAGAAAATGGCCATCTTAACTTTTCACATGATAAAGTTAAGGCCATCAAATTTGAGTGGAGTCTTGATTCCTTCGGCCATGGATACTAGTATAGAAAACAAGCAATGAGTGAGTGATTAGCTAATGGATCTCTCTAAGGTGGTTAATTTAAAAACTAAAGTCTAAAGCTCTGATACAATTAAAAGTACCCTTAAAGGGAGTGAATAGGTGTAGTGCTAGTCAATTGCAAAAATGTAACAATTAAAATGAATAACGCAAACAGTTAACTCAAATCAAGAAGTGAAGCCGGATTCCCAATGAAGAGCTCTAAAACTTCTTCTCTATATTCCTCTAGACAATGAGTTGAGGTGCTCAATTGCCTTTTTAATTGAGAAGTAAAAACTGACAAATAAAGATGATACAAGAAATGGATAGTAAGTGCAATGAGAGCAAAAACACAGGTGCAAGAAATAGCAATAGAGTATGAGCAAGAGAGAAAGCAATCACAAACACAAGAGCTTTATTTCAAGGTTTGAGCACCGAACTCTACACTCCTGGCTTCACCGCGTGAAGGATTTCACTATCCACAAAGAATCTTCCATAAAGAAACTTTCACAAAGAAACTACAAGGTCTACACAAGACTAGAGTATACAACTCCAACACTCAATCCTCTACATAAGAGATAGCACAAAGTCTATAAGATTAACAATCTCTCAGCAACCACAAAGGTCACAAACTTTCTCTTTACAACTTTTAAGGTTTTGAATGGAGAAATAAAGTTCAAAAAAGTGTGTGAGAGTAAAATCAATGAAGAGAGTTATCTTTTGAGATTTGAAAACTTCAGTGAAAGACTAAGATTGAAAGCACTTTGATTTCAAAACTTGAGAATTTAAAACTTGATTTTTTATAAAGGCAACGTCTCAAAAACTAAATTTTTCTTTGAAAAACTTTTTAAAAACTTTTTGTTTCTCTCTCTCAAACGACCCATATATATAGACAATGGATAAACACATTTAGAAGAGAGGCTATGGCATAATCTCAAGTGACTAGGCCAAAAGAAGCAAATATAGTCGTTTGAGAAATCAGAAAAACTCTCAGATTTGAAAATTATAGCCATTACTGTAAATGTTGGCCCAGAGGCCTTCCACTCTAGTTTTGATGATGATTAACTCATGTAGTTATGTGTACTAATAATCTTGTGATTTTAGTTTCAGATTATTAATCAAGATGTTAGTAGGTGATTAGCTTCAACAAAGATGGTTTGGAAGCTTTCACATAGTGATTCAAGAGCCCGAGCGTCAAAGTTCATATTTAGCACTCGTTGGAGTCAAGCTCGGTAGATCAAGTTTTGGATCGAGTCGGCTTGGAGACGACGCTCTACAAGAAGACTTCGGTACCATAGCTTTTAGTTTATTTAGATCCACGTGTAAAGATTAGAATAGTATGATATGCTCAAGTTCACAATACACACACGTTTCATGTTTTGATATCGGTTTTCGGTTTTTAGTTTAACCGATCTTGGTTTTCATGAATAGATATTATATCAAAACAAGTTTACTTAGTTTTATGTATATTAGATTCATTCTATATACATGTATGCTTCATGTCTTAAATAAACTTAGTTTGACATACCTATTCATGTATTTAGGTTTTGTGTTTTAAACAAAACATATTTGTGGAATTAAAGACAAAAACTATGATATATATATATATATATATATATATATATATATATATATATATATATATATATATATATATGTTTCATGTATATTGGATTATATCCATATGCAACATGCTTCAAAGTATTTAAATATCATGTTTTTGTATTTGAATGAGTTTTGAAAAAATCGGATGTTCATTTGGAAAATTCAAGTTTGGAAAAATACAGGTTTTGGTTTTTGGCAATACTTCCTTAACACAAAAATAGTCCAAAATGTTTGATATTTGTGTTGAAATTTTT
The DNA here is from genome assembly GCA_038442645.1 of Agave tequilana. Taxonomy (NCBI): domain Eukaryota; kingdom Viridiplantae; phylum Streptophyta; class Magnoliopsida; order Asparagales; family Asparagaceae; genus Agave; species Agave tequilana. The sequence continues at coordinate 165,078 of JAVJIF010008648.1, forward strand.
AACACATGTTTGTATATCATATATTATGCTAGAAACTATTTTTGTGAATTTTTAGAAGATTTATGGGAATTTTTAGAATTAAAAAGAACAAGTTTTTCTGTCCCAGAACTGCTTATGCCAGGCTCTGTCGGTCGACCGCACGGTCGACCGGACCAGGAGCCGGTCGACTGTAGCGGTCGATCGACGTGCACAAGAACGTGCACGCTGGCTGCCCATTAAGCCGGTCGACCGCACGGTCGACCGACTGAGAGCAACCCACTCTCGGGTTGCTCCAGGTCGACCGAGCGGTCGACCGGCCAGAGAGCCGTTGTTCTCTGGTTCTGGGGCCGGTGGACCGGGCGGTCGACCGGTAGCTGCCAACGGTCAAAAATCGACCGTTGGCCGGTCGACCGTCCGGTCGACCGGTAGGCCATTTCTGGCATTTTTAGCTACCAACGGCTATATTTTTTAAGAGGCTATAAAAACCCCATTTGTGACCAGTTTTCACCAAGAATTTTTGGGCTAAAATTTCTGAGATTTCTCCAGTGTTTACTCAAGTTTTGAAAAGAGTTTCTTTGTGCTAAAAGATCAATCTTCATTGTTTTCAAAAGTGTTTTATTATTTCAAAGAAAAATAGTATTTTGGGAATTGGTTTTGGTCTAATCATTCTATATCTTTGTGGAGATTTCCCAAATGATTTTTCTTTGTTTTAAACACTTTGTTTTCCACACTTGAGCTTCATTCTATCCTATATATAGGGTCTTTGTGTTTGTGGGAAAAAGAGATTGGTTTGTGGTCTTTTGATCACCAAGTTGTAAACCCTATTATTGCTTGGTTTTGTGCCTTTCCCTCATTGTGTTGAGGAGGTTGTGCAATTGGGTTGTATCCCTCAAGTTGTGAGGTGATCCTTGTGTAGCTTTGTGCTTATCCCTCAAGTTGTGAGGTGATTGTTTTGGTTGGCTTGGTGCTTTGCCTCTAGTGAGAGGTTGTGGTTGTAAAGAGAGGAGTTGGGTACTCCTAGTTATTGTATTGCCCTAAATCCTCGGTGGAGGTTCCCTGTGTGGGAGTCCTGTGTGGACAAGCTAGTGGATTCGAAATCCTTCTGGGTGAAGGCGGGGATGTAGAGCTGGGTGCTCGAACCTCGAAACAAATCTCGTTGTTTGCGCTTGATCCATTGACTCTCTCTCTTTCTTTACTTTGTGCATTGATCATATTGCTATATCATATACTTGCTTGTGTGTTGTTACAATTAATTTTAAATTCCGCATTTAGTTCACTAGATTAGTATTATCACCTATTCACCCCCCTCTAGGTGATTTCAATTGGTATCAGAGCCTACACTCCTGATATTTAGGTTTAACCACTTAGGAGTGAGATCTTGGTTTGCTAATCTTCATTTGCATTTGCACTTGCACACTTATTGTTTGCACTCATGGATAGCCCTCCTATGTTTGACATTTCTAGACTTGATATTTGGAAGGCCAAGATGAGTTGTCATTTGAAAGCATTAAGTAATAAAGTATATTAAGCCATTACCAAGGATACCTTCCCTAATGATAGCAAACATAAAAAGGCCAATGCATTAGCCCTTAAGACACTTAGAGCATCTCTTGATAAAGATTTCTTACATGTGTTTGCTCACTATGATTCGGCTTTTGCAGTTTGGAGCATTTTGACTTCTCCCGAGCTACCAAAGATTATCGAAAAGATGAGAAGATCTAGGAGAGACAAGTCCAACGAGCATTGCCTCATGGTCCAAGGGAATGACTCCCTTGAGGTACAATCGGAATCTCATCTAGATGATAGCACTAGTTCCTATTGCTATGGGTGTTTAGAAGTACAAACCTTAAATGTACAACTTGCTACAAAGCTTGAAATTTTTTTTAGAAAAACATGACCTTTTGAAAAAGAAAAATTTTGAACTAAAAGAAGAATATAAGGACTTGTGTTCAAGTTTTGAATTGATTTTGCAAGAGAAGGAAGAGATTGCTAGTGAACGTGACTCACTTAAATCTCAACTAGACCTTGCCCTAAAGGAAAATGAATTTTTGAAAAGTAAAATGATTGTGATGATGTTTTGAAAAACAATGAAGTTTTATCTTCAAAATTAGATTTTATTTTAAACGATAATCATTCTTTGAAAAATGAAATTGAGTTTATTTCAAAAGAATTAGATTTAGTTTTAAATAAAAATAAATCTTTGAAAAATGATATAGATTCACATGTTTGCCATGCTAGTGTAGCCTCACCTAGCACATCTATTGCATGCTCCACTTTAGCTTCAAGTATTGAAGATGATATAAATGTTTTGAAGAAAAGTGTTGATTGTTTGGGCTCCACTTTGAGCCAATGTGCTTGGAATCATACACGCTTGGAATCTTTGTTTCGAAAGAAACAAGTTCCATCTTTGCATGCACACCCTCCACGGCATACACATGCTACTCACGGTCACAACTTTCACACTATGTATGCTCATGTGTACACATGTACACATTGTGGACGAAAGGGCCACCTTGTTAGATTTTGCTATGATAGAATACATGATGAAAATTTAGCAAATAATTTTGTTTGGGTTAGGAAAGGGACTAACCCCCATGGACCCAAAAGGAAATGGGTACCAAAGACCACCCCTATTGTGTTTGATGTAGGTGTTGAAATCACCTAGAGGGGGGTGAATAGGTGATAATGCTAATCTAGTGAACTAAATGCGGAATTTAAAAACTAATTGCAATTACACTTAAAGCAACCAATAAGTGATGCACACACAACCAAGCCAAGCATATAAATATGAATGATCAATATGAAATAATGCAAGGCACAATACAAAGAGAGAGAGAGTAAGAGTCAATGGATCAAACGGAAAGACAAAGATGTGTTTCGAGGTTCGAGCCCCTAGCTCTACATCCCCGCCTTCACCGAGAAGGATTTCTAATCCACTATCTTGTCCACCGAGGACTCCCACCGAGGGAACCTCCATCGAGGAGGATTTTGTACAACCGGGAGTACCGAACTCCTCTCTCAACCAATACAACCTCCATCGAGGCAAATAATCACCACCTCACACAAGAGGGGTAGGCCCGTAGCCAAACAACCACAAATCACCTCTACCGAAGAGGGATACAAACCAACACCAACTCTACCTCACCAAGAGGGAGCAAACCAACAATCTCAACCTCTACCAAAGAGGGAGCAAACACCACTCCAATCAACCTCTACCAAAGAGGGATACAACAAATCAAGGAGGGTACAACAAGTGGTATCTTTCAACCACAAACAATCTCTTTTCCACAAAACAAAAGATCCTAAATAGATAGGATATGAGATATAGCTCAAGTGTGAAAAACAAAGTGTTTTGATCAAAGAAAATCTCTTGGAAAAATACCAAATGAATATAGAAATTAAGAACAAGAAACTAATTCCCAAAACCTATTTTCTTTGAAAATAATAAAACACTTTAAAACAAATAAGATGGATCTTTTGGCACAAAAACTCTTTTGAAAAACTTGTTTTAAACACCAAGAAAGGAGAGAAATTTTAGCACTTAAAAACTTGGTTAAAAACCCAAAGCAAAGGGGTTTATATAGGCCAAGAAGAAAACTAGCCGTTAGGCTGTTTTCTCAGCCTGATACAGCTGGCGGTCGACCGGCCGATCGACCGCCAACGGTCATAAATATGACCGTTGGGCGCCAGCGGTCGACCGAAAATTATACAGAGAGCAAAGCTCTCTGGTCCGGTCGACCGCCCGGTCGACCGGCCCATAGACCTGGCCAAACGTGCACAGCTTGTGCACGTCGGTCGACTGCCCGGTCGACCAGTTCCTGGTCCGGTCGACAGTGCGGTCGACCGCCAGAGCCTGGCAACAAGTTTCTGGGTCAGAAAACCAGGTTAAAAATAATTCTAAAAATTCTTATAAATCTTCTAAAAATCCCCAAAAATAGTTTTATCATTTTACATTGAAATATAAACTTGTGATAAAAATTACAACACAAAAATCAAACATATTGAACCAATTTTGTGTCTTACAAATTTTGTCAAAAATCAAAACCTGTATTTTTCCAAACTTGGATTTTTCAATACATGAATAGGAAAGTCAAAATAAGTTTGTCTAGGAAATTAAGCATGCATGTATAGAATGAATTTACTATACATAAACCAATTAAACTTGTTTTGATCTACTATTCATGAAATAAATATCGGTTAAACTAAAAACCGAAAAACCAATATCCATAAAACGTGAGTGTTGTGCACTTGAGCATATCAACTATCTAATCTTTACACATGGATCTAAATACAAAACTAAACTAGCATACCTAAGTCTTCTTGACGATCTCCATCTTCAAGTCGACTCGATCCAAAACACCGTGATCCACCGAGCTAGACTCCAACGAGTGCTATGTATGAGCTTGATGCTCGGGCTCTGGAATCACCATGTGAAAGCTTCCAAACCATCTTATTAAAGCAATCACCAACTAATATTTGGTTAATGATCTGAAACTAAACATCATAAGATTATTAGTAAACATAACTACATGAGTTAATCATCATCAAAACTAGAGTGGAAGGTCTCTGGGCCAACAATCTCCCCCTTTTTGATTATGACAAAACTCATGGAGTTATATATGCATGGATTAAAGTTAAGCTTCAAACAAGCTCTCCCTTAACTCATGCATAGCAATAAACATAATAAATATGCAATGAAAGCTCATAAACATGTATGCATAGATATGCATAAAACAAGATATCAAATACAAAAACATGTTCTTGATACCAAACATGAAATACATGAAATGCATCATGCATAAAACGTGCTCTTGATACCAATAAAAACATGCTCTTAATAGCAATGAAATGCTCTTGATACCAATTAAACGACAAACTAATAAATAAAAGCAAAACATGCATATAAAACATGCATATAAACTCAAAAACTTCTCCCCCTTTTTGTCAATCATCAACAAAGGGTCCAAGTAAAAACAAAACATTCTTCTCCCCCTTTTATTCGAAACAAAGAATCAATAAAGGGTGACAACAAACAAATCAATATAAATTTTCATGGATACCAATTGAAAGAAATAGATCAATAGATACCAATGAAAATAAACAAAAACTTGATACCAATTGAGTAAACAAATAAGCATCTTGATACCAATTTTGAGAAAACAAATACAATCTTGATACCAATCTTACCAATTGAAAGTATTTTTCTTTTTAAACATATGATACCAAATTGAAATTATTATTTTCTATCATAAAGTAAGGGAGTGGAATACAAAACTAATGGTAAACCAAATACCAATTGAAAGATAAAATACGAGTTTTCTCTCTCTTTATGAAATACCAATTAAAACAATGTCTAAGCTTGTATTAGAATACCAATTGAAAACTAATCAATTGAAACATGATGATCATTAAAACTTAAGCTTAGCATAAATAAAATATATATATGTATGAAAGATGTTAATACCAATTGAAATTGATACTATTTGAAGTGTAAGCATACATACATAAAAATATATGAGTATACAAGAAATGTCAATATTGAAACCAATTGAAAGAATCCAATGATACCAATTGAAACAACAATAATATCAAATGTATATCTCATATAACCTACCACCCATTCATGTTCAAGTTTAAAATTATTTTCACTATAAAGCATACATGAGCATGGTCTCCCATCCATCCGCCCGTTGAAGGTAGGGGTTTTCAAAAATAGGTTTGAAAGTAAAGTATGTTTGAAAATCTCTACCATAACGAAGAATACGAACTAGTTAAATGGAAAAACTTGTTAACTAGTACGAAATCCTTCAAGTAAGGAATAAAACAAAAATAGTTTTCATAAAACACATGTAAATCACATGGCACTAAACACTCGAAATCAATAGGGCACATATCATACTCATGAAAATAAAATCATGAGAAACCAATAAAGTGAGTGCACAAGTGTAATGTGAAACATGGCATCATGAAAATATGCAATCAAGTTCAATATTCCTTAAAACATGAAAATCATCAAAACTAATTTAATCTTCAAGGCATATGTATGTCTTATACAAACTAAAGTATACATACATATTTAAACACAACGAGTCCACAAATGTATATGCATGAAGGCACGTGGCTCAAAGAATGTATATGCATAATCAATAGTTTGGACAAGATGGATATATACATGAAGCTAAACACAAACACATGAACATGAAAACATGGATAAAGTAAGAATACAAGTTAAATGCATGAATCATCAAAACTAGACTATACTAACACATCTAATGGGTACAAATGAACATTCAAGCACAAACATATAAAGATCTATTTGTGGCCCACTATATGTACAAGTATAAATCCTAATCTTAATGAAAACTAACATTTAAATATATATTCAAAACATGAAGTATAAAACGAGACATAAATCATCATGATAATCATAAAAACAATCATTATGTAAATCCACATGATATTAGAGCTATGATAAACATGATAGCTAAACAATGGTGAGAACACAAAAATAATGGTCCATATTAACATGGGTGATCTCAAATGCTATACATGCATGTCAATAATCTAATAATCATGGCTTTTTCATAATAATCAAAACATGCTATAAACAATAATATGAAGGCATGTAAACATAATAGGAGTAAGGGATAGTTACCAAAACCATGAGGGCAACTCTCCATGTCTCCAAAACATGGTGGTCCTCTCCACCAAACTTCCCTTGAAAGTGATGCATCCAAATTATTTCCTTTAAGCACGGAACACATCCACTTCAAGGCACCATCGCTCTCACGTTATGCGAGAGCCCACACTTACATCAAATAGCATAGGGGTGGTCTTTGGTACCCATACTCTTTTAGGTCCATGGGGGTTAGCACCTTTCCTAACCCAAATAAATTTATTTGCTAAATTAACATAATGTATACGATCAAAGAAAAATTTAGCAAGGGGGCCCTTACGTCCACAATGTGTACAAGTGTACACATGAGCATACATGTGATGGGTGTGTACGTGAGGAGCATGTGTATGCCATGGAGGGTGTACATGCAATGATGGAACTTGTTTCTTTCGAAACAAAGATTCCAAACGTGTATGGCTAGAAACACAATGGCTCAAAGTGGAGCCCAAACAATCCACTCTCTTCTTTAACAAACAAATATCATCATTAATCCTAGAAGAAGAGATGCATGCAATAGGTAAACTAGGTGAAGTTATCCTAGCATGGCAAACATGTGTATCAATATTATTTTGCAAGGATACAGTTTTCTTTAAAATAATTTCCAATTCCTTGGAAATAGAAGCAATTTTCATTTTTAAAGAATCATTTTCTTTTAAAACAAAACTAACTTTAGAAGACAAGTTTTCATTTTTCTTTAAAATATCATTACAATTTTTTTCTTTTTCAAAAAATCATTTTCTTTTATGACAAGATCAAGCTTAGATTTCAATGAGTCCCTTTCATTAGAAATCTCCTCTTTCTCTTGCAAAACCAAATCAAGCTTAGAAGACAAATTTTCATTTTCTTTATTTAATGCAAAAGTCTTCTTTTTCAAAATGTTATATTTTTCAATCAATTTTTCACAAACAATAGAAAGTTCTTCATTCTAAGTATTTGGATCAACATAATCATCATATGAAGAACTAGCATCATTAACATCTAATTGAGATTCCGATTGTACCTCAAGGGAGTCATTCCCTTGGACCATGTAGCATTGAGACTCGGATTCTCCACTAGATTCTTCCTCTTGTTGGATTGGCAATTGAAGCTTGGAGGTGGATGTGGTCAACTTGTTCCACACTGCAAAGGCGGAATCAAGGTTAGAAACAAGCATAAGATATTCTTTAGAAAGCGTGCTTCTAATAGCCTCTAGGGCTTGTGCATTGGCCCCTATATGATTGCTACTACCAAGATAGCATTTCTTGGTAGCGGCAAGAAAAATATGCCAGCCGAGGGTTTTCAAATATATGGACATCTTAGTCTTCCAAACAATAATGTTAGAAGAATCAAACATAGGTGGGGTCATGAAGTCCATGAGTGCAAACTATATGTGTGCAAACAAATATACGTACAAATGTAATTAATAGATTAGCAAACCAAGATCTCACTCCTAGGTGGTTAAACCTAATATCAGGAGCGGAGGCTCTGATACCAATTGAAATCACCTAGAGGGGGGGTGAATAGGTGATAATGCTAATCTAGTGAACTAAATGCGGAATTTAAAAACTAATTGCAATTACACTTAAAGCAACCAATAAGTGATGCACACACAACCAAGCCAAGCATATAAATATGAATGATCAATATGAAATAATGCAAGGCACAATACAAAGAGAGAGAGAGAGAGAGAGATAGTAAGAGTCAATGGATCAAACGCAAAGACAAAGATGTGTTTCGAGGTTCGAGCCCCTAGCTCTACGTTCCCGCCTTCACCGAGAAGGATTTCTAATCCACTATCTTGTCCACCGAGGACTCCCACCGAGGGAACCTCCACCGAGGAGGATTTTGTACAACCGGGAGTACCAAACTCCTCTCTCAACCAATACAACCTCCACCGAGGCAAACAATCACCACCTCACACAAGAGGGGTAGGCCCGTAGCCAAACAACCACAAATCACCTCTACCGAAGAGGGATACAAACCAACACCAACTCCACCTCACCAAGAGGGAGCAAACCAACAATCTTAACCTCTACCAAAGAGGGAGCAAACACCACTCCAATCAACCTCTACCAAAGAGGGATACAACAAATCAAGGAGGGCACAACAAGTGGTATCTTTCAACCACAAACAATCTCTTTTCACAAAAAAAAGATCCTAAATAGATAGGATAGGAGATATAGCTCAAGTGTGGAAAACAAAGTGTTTTGATCAAAGAAATTCTCTGGGAAAAATACCAAATGAATATAGAAATTAAGAACAAGAAACTAATTCCCAAAACCTATTTTCTTTGAAAATAACAAAACACTTTAAAACAAATAAGATGGATCTTTTGGCACAAAAACTCTTTTGAAAAACTTGTTTTAAACACCAAGAAAGGAGAGAAATTTTAGCACTTAAAAACTTGGTTAAAAACCCAAAGCAAAGGGGTTTATATAGGCCAAGAAGAAAACTAGCCGTTAGGCTGTTTTCTCAGCCTGATACAGCTGGCGGTCGACCGGCCGGTCGACCGCCAACGGCCATAAATATGACCGTTGGGCGCCAGCGGTCGACCGGTCGGTCGACCGAAATTATACAGAGAGCAAAGCTCTCTGGTCTGGTCGACCGCCCGGTCGACCAGCCCATAGACCTGGCCAAACGTGCACAGCTTGTGCACGTCGGTCGACCGCCCGGTCGACCGCCAGAGCCTGGCAACAGGTTTCTGGGTCAGAAAATCAGGTTAAAAATAATTCTAAAAATTCTTATAAATCTTCTAAAAATCTCCAAAAATAGTTTTATCATTTTACATTGAAATATAAACTTGTGATAAAAATTACAACACAAAATTAAACATATTGAACCATTTTTGTGTCTTACAAATTTTGTCAAAAACCAAAACCAAACTTGGATTTTCAATACATGAATAGGAAAGTCAAAATAAGTTTGTCTAGGAAGTTAAGCATGCATGTATAGAATGAATTTACTATACATAAACTAATTAAACTTGTTTTGATCTACTATTCATGAAAACAAATATCGGTTAAACTAAAAACCGAAAAACCAATATCCATAAAACGTGAGTGTTGTGCACTTGAGCATATCAACTATCTAATCTTTACACATGAATCTAAACACAAAAACTAAACAAGGATACCTAAGTCTTCTTGACGATCTCCATCTTCAAGTCGTCTCGATCCAAAAACACCGTGATCCACCGAGTTAGACTCCAACGAGTGCTATGTATGAACTTGATGCTCGGGCTCTGGAGTCACCATGTGAAAGCTTCCAAACCATCTTATTGAAGCAATCACCAACTAATATCTTGGTTAATGATCTGAAACTAAACATCACAAGATTATTAGTAAACATAACTACATGAGTTAATCATCATCAAAACTAGAGTGGAAGGCCTCTGGGCCAACAGGTGTGGGCTCTCGCATGACGTGACAGTTGCGGTACCTTGAGGTGGATGCGTTCCGTGCTTCATGAGGATTATTTAGATGCATCACTTTCAAGGAGGTTTGGTGGGAAGACCACCTTGGTTTGGAGAACTAGAGAGGTGCCTTCATCGGTTTTGGTATCAATCTCTAAACTCCCGTTTTTATTTACATGCTTTCACATCATTGATTTATAGCATGTCATGTTTTATTGTTCATTATGCTTATGCCATGTTCATTAGATTAGTGATATACATGTTTAGTTATTTGAGACACCCTATTTAATATGGATCTATATCTATGTGTTCTCACTTTGTTTTAACTAATATGTATATCCTAGATCTATTGCACATGCATATACATAATATCCATATGTATGTTTATGATTTTTGTTTTGATGCTTCATGTTTTGATGTTTATAGTTTATTATGTTAAATGCCATGATTCTTAGATCATTGACATGCATGTATAGCTTTTGAGATCACCCTTGTTTATAAGGACTCATATGTTGTGTTCTCACCATTGTTTAGATATTATGTATATCATAGGTCTAATAGCATGTGGATTTACATAATGATCATTTTTATGTTTATCATGTTGATTTATGTCCCGTTTTATGCCTCATATTTTGAATATACGTTTAAATGTTAGTTTTCATTAAGACTAGAATTTATACTTGTACATGTAGTGGGCCACAAATAAATCTTATATATGTTTGTGCTTGAATGCTTATTTGTACCCATTAGAGATGCTAATATAGTCTAGTTTTGATGATTCATGCATTTTAACTTGTATTCCCTTTTTGGACATGTTTTTTGATTATATGTTTAGCTTCATGTATATGTCTATCTTGTCCAAACTCTTGATTATACATATACATCCTTTGAGCCACGTGCCTTTATGCATATATCTTTGTGGACTCGTTGTGTTTGGATATGTATGTATACTTTAGTTTGTATAAGTCATACATATGCCTTGAAGTATAAATTATTTCAATGAAAATTTAGTTTTTATGAATTTCATGTTTTCATGTTTTTAAGGAATATCTTAATTGAGCTTAATTGAATATTTTCATGTTGATATGTGTCACATAACACTTGTTCACTCACTTTATTAGTTTTTCTCATGATTTTATTTTCATGAGTATGTACATGTTTTATGGAATTTAAGTGTTTAGTGCCATGTGATTTACATGTGTTTCATGAAAAATATTTATGTTTTATTCCTTACTTGAAGGATTTCGTACTAGTTAACAAGTTTTTCCATTTAACTAGTTCGTATTCTTCGTTATGGTAGAGATTTTCAAACATACTATATTTTTCAAACCTATTTTTGAAAACCCTACCTTCCACGGGCGGCTGGATGGGAGTCCATGCCTTGTATGTTCCTTATTGAAAATTATTTTAAACATGAGCATGATGGGTGGTAGGTTATATGACATATACATTTGATCTTATTGTTGTTTCAATTGGTATCATTGGATTCTTTCAATTGGTATCAAATTGACATTTTTGTATACTCATATATATTTTTATGTATGTAAGCTTACACTTCAAATAGTATCAATTTCGATTGGTATCTAATTTTTCATATATATTTGTTTATGCTAAAGCTTGAATTTTTAATGACCATCATGTTTCAATTGATTAGTTTTCAATTGGTATCTTAAACAAGCTTAAGCATTATTTATTTGGTATTTCATAAAGGGGGAGAAAACTCGTAATTTATCTTTCAATTGGTATTTTGTTTACCTTTGATTTTCACTCCTTACTTTATGATAGAAAATGATTTTAATTTTTTTTTGAGAATAATAATTTCAATTGATATCATATGCTTAAAAGAATAATACTTTAAATTGGTATCAAGATTTTTTTGTTTTCTCAAAATTGGTATCAAGATGCTTATTTGTTTACTCACAATTGGTATCAAGATTTTGTTTACTTTCAATTGGTTTCTATTGAATTATTTCTTTCAATTGGTATCATTGATGTCAAGAATTCTTATATTGATATGTTTTAATTGGTTTCATGTTGGAAGAATTTGTTTTATTGTCACCCCTTTATTGTTTCTTTGTTTCGAACAAAAAGGGGGAGAAGAATGTTTTGTTTTTACTTGGACCCCTTTGTTGATGATTGACAAAAAAGGGGAGAATTATTTGAGTTTATATGCATGCTTCTATGACTATGCATGTTTTTATGTTGATATCAAGTATTGGTATCAAGAGTGTTTGTTTTAAGAAACATAGTTTAGTTAGTTTGATTTTTATTGGTATCAAGAGCTTAATTGGTATCAAGAGCAATATTTAAGAACATATTTTTTAGTTGTATCAAGAGCTTGTTTTTAGTTTGATTTTTATTGGTAATTGGTATCAAGAGGTTGTTTTATTTATGCATGTTGATACATTTCATGTTTGGTATCAAGAACATGTTTTTGTATTTGGTATCTATGTTTTATGCATGTCTATGCATACATGTTTATGAGCTTTCATTGCATATTCTTATTGTTTATTGCTATGCATGAGTTAAGAGGGAGCTTCTTTGAAGCTTAACTTTAATCCATGCATATATAACTCCATGAGTTTTGTCATCATCAAAAAGGGGGAGATTGTTGGCCAGAGGCCTTCCACTCTAGTTTTGATGATGATTAACTCATGTAGTTATGTGTACTAATAATCCTGTGATTTTAATTTCAGATTATTAATCAAGATGTTAGTAGGTGATTAGCTTCAAAAAAGATGGTTTGGAAGCTTTCACATAGTGATTCAAGAGCCCGAGCGTCAAAGTTCAAATTTAGCACTCGTTGGAGTCAAGCTCGGTGGATCAAGTTTTGGATCGAGTCAGCTTGGAGACGGCGCTCTACAAGAAGACTTCGGTACCATAGTTTTTAGTTTGTTTAGATCCATGTGTAAATATTAGAATAGTATGATATGCTCAAGTTCACAATACACACACGTTTCATGTTTTGATATCGGTTTTCGATTTTTGGTTAAACCGATCTTGGTTTTCATGAATAGATATTATATCAAAACAAGTTTACTTGGTTTTATGTATATTAGATTCATTCTATATACATGTATGCTTCATGTCTTAAATAAACTTAGTTTGACATACCTATTCATGTATATAGGTTTTGTGTTTTAAACAAAACATATTTGTGGAATTAAAGACAAAAACTATGATATATATAATATATTATATATATATATATATAATTATATATATATATATATATGTTTCATGTATATTGGATTATATCCATATGCAACATGCTTCAAAGTGTTTAAATATCATGTTTTTGTATTTGAATGAGTTTTGAAAAAATCGGATGTTCATTTGGAAAATTCAAGTTTGGAAAAATACAGGTTTTGGTTTTTGGCAATATTTTCTTAACACAAAAATAGTCCAAAATGTTTGATATTTGTGTTGAAATTTTTAACACATGTTTGTATATCATATATTATGCTAGAAACTATTTTTGTGGATTTTTAGAAGATTTATGGGAATTTTTAGAATAAAAAGAACAAGTTTTTCTGTCCCAGAACTGCTTATGCCAGGCTCTGTCGGTCGACCGCACGGTCGACCGGACCAGGAGCCGGTCGACTGTAGCGGTCGATCGACGTGCACAAGAACGTGCACGCTGGCTGCCCATTAAGCCGGTCGACCGCACGGTCGACGACTGAGAGCAACCCACTCTCGGGTTGCTCCCGGTCGACCGGGCGGTCGACCGGCCAGAGAGCCGTTGCTCTCTGGTTCTGGGGCCGGACCGGGCGGTCGACCGGTAGCTGCCAACGGTCAAAAATCGACCGTTGGCTGGTCGACCGTCCGGTCGACGGTAGGCCATTTCTGGCATTTTTAGCTACCAACGGCTATATTTTTTAAGAGGCTATAAAAACCCCATTTGTGACCAGTTTTCACCAAGAATTTTTTTGGCTAAAATTTCTGAGATTTCTCCAGTGTTTACTCAAGTTTTGAAAAGAGTTTCTTTGTGCTAAAAGATCAATCTTCATTGTTTTCAAAAGTGTTTTTATTATTTCAAAGAAAAATAGTATTTTGGGAATTGGTTTTGGTCCAATCATTCTATATCTTGTGGAGATTTCCCAAATGATTTTTCTTTGTTTTAAACACTTTATTTCCACACTTGAGCTTCATTCTATCCTATATATAGGGTCTTTGTGTTTGTGGAAAAAGAGATTGGTTTGTGGTCTTTTGATCACCAAGTTGTAAACCCTATTATTGCTTGGCTTTGTGCCTTTCCCTCATTGTGTTGAGGAGGTTGTGCAATTGGGTTGTATCCCTCAAGTTGTGAGGTGATCCTTGTGTAGCTTTGTGCTTATCCCTCAAGTTGTAAGGTGATTGTTTTGAAAATCACCTAGAGGAGGGGTGAATAGGTGATAATGCTAATCAATGCACAATTTAAAAATATGATGCAACAATCGCCAAAACAAGACTAAGAGCCGAATACCCCGTAAAGGGTTCTGAACTCCTTCCTCCTGATTCCTCTTGAAATGAGTTAGAGGTGCACAATGCAACCTTATTGTATGGGACTATGATTGACAAGATGAATGAAAACAAATGAATCTTGCAATGAAGATAGAGAGCAAGTAATAAGAGCAATGAAAGTAGAGCAAGAATCAAGTGCAAGTAAACCAAACGCAAACACCGAGAATTGTTATCGAGGTTCGAGCACCCAGCTCTACTTCCCCGCCTTCCCCAGAAGGATTCCAACCACTTCCACTATCACAAAGATGTTACAAATTCACCGGAGTACCCAACTCCACAATCTCAAGTACAAGCAATCTCTTAGTAGTCAAAAAACCACAAACTCTCTCTTGCAAAATGCTCTACCCTTACAAAGGTCCTTAGAGAACAATGAGTAGGAATGAAGCTCTTGTGTCTAAGGAGAAAAGAAAAAGAAATCAGAGAGTTCTTGAAAACACTTCAGAAAATGAGAGAGAATTTCAGCACAAAAACCAAGAAACAAAGCTCTTTTGAATGCCTTAAACTTTTGAAACTTTTGCAAATTTTCTTGTAATTAATTGGTAAATGAACCTCTCCCCAAACACCCCTATTTATAGGAGAGGGCTAGGGTTTAGAGATAAAACATATTTAAGGCTAATCAGAAAGTATTAAAACTAAAACATGTCATTTAAACACACTTAAGTGAGAAAAGGACAAAAATAAACCAGCTTAGGAAATAGCCGTTACTGTTCAAACGGCTACCTCGGTCGACCGCCCCGGTCGACCGCTAGTTCAAAAAAATAGCCGTTGCAGGCTAACGGTCGACCGCCCGGTCGACCCAAAAATACAGAGAGCAGAAGTCTTTCAGTCAGGAAGGTGTCGGTCGACCGTCCGGGTCGACCGTGAAACGTGCACACTGATACGTACTGCTGCCAGAACCCCGGTCGACTGGGTCGGCCGACTGGCTTGACCTGACATAGGGTCGGTCGACCCTGGCGGTCGACCGGCTCAGGTCAAAAGCCAAACAAAAACAGAATTTTGAGGAGAAATCTATTTTAACAAAATAGTTTTGAATAGAGATATATATATATATAATGGATAAAAAGAGTTTGTAGGCTGAAGATTGTATACAAACTATTTTTGTACATATTATAGGAAATATTTTTGGAAACAAGATGTGCGCAAAAACGTGTGTGATAGAGCTTCAAACCTATTCACTATTCTTTAACAAAACTCTAAACTAAAAACAATCTAATAAATTATCTTGAGCAATCTTGAAGTCTTGAGCCATGCAATGCCTTGCTAGAGCCTTCTCTTTTATGTTCCTTCCTTGATGTGCAAAAAGCCTTCTTTACTTTATGAACCTAGAATTTCTTGCAATAGCTAAGCAATGGCCTCCAAATATGGTACAAATCTGAAACTTATCTTAAAAAACTAATTAGTACCATATAGCTCCTATTTGTTTTGTTATCATCAAAACTCTAAAAAATGAAGAGTGTAACCTTTTGGGCCAACATGTTTTGTTGGCTTGGTGCTTTGTCTCTAGTGAGAGGTTGTGGTTGTAAAGAGAGGAGTTGGGTATTCCTAGTTATTGTATTGCCCCAAATCCTCGGTGGAGGTTCCCTGTGTGGGAGTCCTGTGTGACAAGCTAGTGGATTCGAAATCTTCTAGGTGAAGGCGGGGATGTAGAGCTGGGTGCTCGAACCTCGAAACAAATCTCGTTGTTTGCGCTTGATCCATTGACTCTCTCTCTCTTTACTTTGTGCATTGATCATATTGCTATATCATATACTTGCTTGTGTGTTGTTGCAATTAATTTTAAATTCCGCATTTAGTTCACTAGATTAGCATTATCACCTATTCACCCCCCTCTAGGTGATTTCAGTAAAAAACTAGCCATTTAGGCTATCTGGTCGACCGGGCGTTCGGTCGAACAAGACAGAAAATCTTGACAAATGTCGATCAATCGCTCAGTCAACCGATGGGCTAAAACATGAAATACCAAAATAAAGGATCGGTTGACCGGGCGGTCGATCGAACAATCCAGTAAGTCCTGATATGTAAGTCGGTCTACCGCTCGGTCGATCGATCTACATGCACAAGAGCCATTACTCTGTGCACGTTTCGATCGATCGCTCGATCGACCGAGCCAGTGTACAAAACTCTGAGCACAACTGGCTGTCAACCGGGCAGTTGACCGGCCAAGCCTAAAAATCAGCGTAACCAATAATTTTGAAATATTTATATAAGTGTACAAGATATTTTGGTAATGTATAGGTTTCAAGAAAACTTGTATAAGGTCGGTTTAAAAAATCAAGAGAATATATAGACTAGAAATAATATCTATCTCTGAAAAATTAGTTAGAACAAAAATACCAAAAACAAAACTTGTTTTTAAAAAATGTGTGTGCACAAAAATATCAAAAACTGGTCTTTTTAACTTCTAATAAATCCCATAAAATCATATAAATTCCACAAAATCAGTTCTTGTATTATCTTTGAAATACAAATATGTGTGACAAAAATCAAATCATGTTACAAATATTTTGAACCATTTTTGTGACTTGAAAATTTATCTTAAAACAAAAACGGTATTTTTCAAAACTTGGATTTTTGTAAAGGAAATCTGATTTTTCCAAAACACATGTAAATACAAAAACATGATATTTTAAATAACTTTGAAGCATGTTGTATATAGATAGAATCCAATATATATGAAAGGTATTATATCTATATTTTTGACATTAAATCCAAAAATAAGTTTTGTCTAAATACAAAACTCCAAACACATGAAATAGTGTATCAAAATAACTTTTTCTAAGTATATGAAGCATAGATGTATATAGATCAAATCTACTATACATTAAACCGTGTAAACTTGTTTTGATTCAATCTATTCATGAAAACCAAGATCGGTTAAACCGAAAACCAAAACCAATAAACATGAAATGTGTGTGTGTTGTGAACTTGAGCATATCACACTATCTTACCTTTACAATGGATCTAAACTAAATCTTAACTAAACAAACGAAGCCTTCTTGTAGAACACCGTCTCTAAGCCGACTCAATCTAAACGTGATTCCTCGAGCTTGACTCCAACTGAGTGCTATATGTGAACTTGACGCTCGAGCTCTTGAATCACCATGTGAAAGCTAATCACCAACTAATATCTTGGTAAATATCTGAAACTAAATATCACAAGATTATTAGTAAACTATAACTACATGAGTTAATCATCATCAAAACTAGAGTGGAAGGCCTCTGGGCCATCATGCATCATGATCGAATCTGAGCTGAACAAAAAATACGATTTAGAGAACGTGCTAGGTTGCTCAATACTACCGCTATAGCAAGTGGTTATGCGGGTTGTGATCCAGAAGGAGGGACTACGATAGAAGCTTTTCAGTATTCTTTTTTAGTTACTTAAAACCAGTTTAAAAGTCTTTCTTCTTTGTTTTGAAACAAAATGAAAAGAAACTAAGTTAGAAGAAAACAGGTAGAAGATAGAAGGAGAAAATGGTGTTGAAATCATTCTAAGTTAAAAAAAAGAGAATGAAATTAAAAGAATAAAGAAGAAAAAAGTGTAGACTGTTTAAAAATCACTGAAGATAAGTCATCAGATAGTAGAGTCCATACTTCAGACGCGAGGCTAATAAAAGCAATTCATGTAACGCCAAGACGTAGAGCTCGAAACCTTCGTCTTAACATCACTGCAACGCCAAGACGCAGAGCTCGAAGCCTGTGTCTCAACACCACTGTAATGCCAAGACGCAGAGCTCAGAACCTCTATCCCAGCATCACCGCAATGTCAAGACGCGAGGCTCGAAACTCGCGTCCCAGCCTCACTGCAATGTCAAGACGCAGGGCTCGAAGCTCGTGTCTAGCAAGGCTCGAAGCTCGTATCTAGCAAGCCCCACGTCCAGCAGCATCTCAATGGCTAAATGCGGAGCTCAAACCCGCGTTTCAACTGCAAGTGAGCTCTGCGTCTCAGTTGTAACTACCCTCATTATGGGGTCAAGTACTGTCCACGTAATGAGGGGAGTTAATCCCCATTATGAAGGAAAATTTTACCCCTGAAACTCCTATAAAACAATTTGCTTTGAAGAGGGGTCAAAATTTTCAGCTGAGAAATACTGATAAAGAATTAACTCTTCTACTAACTTACTGAGTTCAAGTTTTTGCGTAAGTCTCTTTGAGATTTCATTAGATAGGAGCTGTGCTACTCCATCCGTAATCCAAGGAGAAGATTCTAGAAGAGCTTGATGTTCATCCGGTCAATAGAAAACAAGATTAACTTTCCACTGCTATGCAAAGAACCCAACCTTAAATAAAGGGGAGATCCAATCATTCTTCCCTGTTTTGTAATCAGATTATTGATCCGTTGTAATTTTCTTTACAATCAAATAAAGAATTTACATGCCCTTCAATTTTTTTCTGAGGAAACAAGAGATGACGACTCCACTGGGGACTACTTTCTCTACTGATGAGCAAGTTATGGCGCAAGGTGACGTCAGTTTCATGGAAAAAAATGGTCGAATCACTCGTTAGGAAATTCGACTAGGCAAAGTATGAAGAGTTCCTCTCTTCTGGTTTCAAGAGAGCCCCAGGGTGGCACTTCAGTACCGCAAGATCTCCTCAGAGATCCGCTCTCAAGTCCCTTCGAAGACTTCCCCAAAGATAGCCTGCACAAACAACGCCATTTCTGGCCGCGTCGCGACGTGGTCCACGTCAACGTTTCCCATAAGATCCATGAGGCCAACGTCGTTAAAGGCCAATCTTGCCACGCACCTTGTCTTTCTCAGCTCCAGGTTACTAGGGGTTCCCAATAACCAGTGAAGTGTAACCAGAATGTTAAACGTCGACAAAGGCGATGCGCACATCGATAATAGATGCAAGAAGCTAGAAAAACTATCTATCTAGCAGTATAGGACGCGAGGTTCATGCCTCCGTCTCTTCTGAACCGCATCAGACGCGCGAAGTCTGCGTCTGGATACCAAAACGAAGAGCTCAAGAGGCTCGCGTTTTTGAGGCTTCACCTCACAGACGTGATATTCAACAATGCGAGGTCCGTGTCTCTTCTCAGAGATACGAGACCCGTGTCTCTACGACAGAATGTGGGACTCAGGAAGTCTGCATCTCTCTAGTGTCGCTAGACAAATGCAACAATCAGTAACCCGAGGTCCGCGTCTTCTTACAGCAGAGGCGCGAGACTCTCATCTCAAAAACCAAAATGAGAGAGCCGTGTCTGTTCTATAGAATGTGAACTCCACATCTCTAAACCCTGAGCCCCTGAGACGTGTGTCTCAGAGTTGCGACACAAGGTTAACATTCACTCTCTGACGGCTGTCAAAGGGGAGCTGAAAAATCCTCATCCTCAAAGACTCGAGGCTAGTCTCTTCGATCCTCCTTCGGCAGATCTAAGGAATTACTTGACAAAGAAGAGGAGTGTTTATCAAATTACTTAACTATGCTGCTGTGTGTTGAAGCCTATAAGATTGAAAGATTTTGATGATGGATAACAAAGTGATAAAGATGCATTTGGAGCTCTATCTCAAGCATTTATATAGAGCTCTGATTACCCAACCTCAGTTGAAGATTTTGGGATTTTTGTGTATGTTTAGAATAATTTGTTAAAAGCCTTGAACACACATATAAATACCTATATAGTCGACTTGACCTCTAAGTATAGTCGACTAACCTAACTCATAGTCGACTTGAAAATTTTCCCAGTCGACTAAGTCCTTCTACAAAAATATCCCAACTCTCTGTTTATTGTCTGGCATCAGAATTAGTCGACTTCCCCTAAAGTATAGTCGACTAACCCCTGATATAGTCGACTAACCTTGTCTATATAGTCGACTAAAAACAGTTTTCCAGAAACTTGTTATCCGATCAGTCTAAGTATAGTCGACTTACCCCTATATTAGTCGACTAACTTTTGTAAATTTTGTTCTTTCTAGTCGACTAACCTCCATACCTTGTCGACTAATAGCAGTTTCTGACTGCTGGTCAGTTACTGATTTTTGGGTTTTATCCAACGTTTTAAATTTCAAATTTGACTTGATAACTTCCCTAACTGACTATAGATCTCAGCTATAAATAGGGATGTTGTCCTAGGATCAATTCACCAATTCAAATCTCAAGTTTTCAGCCTAAAAACTCTGTTCAAAATTCTGTTTTTCTAAAAACATGTTTTCACTTTCTGTTTCTTCACCAATTCCTACTCTATTTGTGAAGATTTCTGAAGTCTACCTATAAGAGACCTTGTCCACAAGCACATTCCGATTCAAGGCTTATAGGATCAGTTGTAATCATTCAAAGAGGAGCATTGTACAAGGGCATCTTCTTGGTGTATAAGAGAAGCTGTACAAGGTGTTTGTTCTCTTGGTTGTAAGAAGAGTTGTACATATTTGGTAAAGGGTGTTTTATCAAGTGGTGTACAAGGTATTAGTTTTGGGTGTATCTAAATCAGGAAAGGAAAATCTTAAGCGGATTGCTTGGAGACTGGACGTAGGTCACAAGAACTGAACCAGGATAAATCTCTTGTCTTTGCGTTTGCATTTTTCTGAGTTTTATCTTGTGATTTTTTATTTCCTGCAAGTAATTTCATTTAAAAATTTTAAAACACTATTCACCCTCCTCTAGTGTTTGTGTTGCTGAATATAGATCCTACATTTGGTATCAGAGCTAGGATGGCAATGGAGTTCCCTTCATCACAATTCAAAGAAGGACATTCTACACAACGTCCACCGCTATTGACGGATCCAACTACAACTATTGGAAGTGTAGAATGAAGATCTACTTGCAATCGCTCAACTACAAACTTTGGAACATTGTAGAAGCACCGTACACCAAATCGATAACCAACTACACCGCTTGGAGTGTGATCAAAAGAAGAATACGAACCTTGACGCCAAAGCGATGAATGCTTTATTCTGTGCCTTAACCAAAGAAGAATTCAACCGTGTGTCAACAGCCACTTCTGCAACTCAAATATGGCACACTCTTTAGGTAACACATGAAGGCACAAATAAGGTTAAAGAATCTAAGATTTCTATTCTTGTCCACAGGTTTGAACTTTTCAAATGAAGGAGAATGAAACCATCTCAGAAATGGTTACAAGATTCACCGACATAACCAATTCCTTAGCATCCCTTGGAAGGGAATACACCCAAGTCGAAAAAGTTCGCAAGATCCTTCGTGCACTCACACCAGATTAGGAGAAGAAGACTACTGCAATAGAAGAAGTGAATGATCTCTCAACAATGTCATTAGAAAATCTTATTGGTAATCTAATGGCATATGAAGTACAACTCGAAGATAGAAAAAAGGACGAACAACAACTTCAATCCAAGAAGAAAGTACTTGCCTTCCATATATCCTCAGATATGGACAATTCAGATGACGATGAAGAGGAGATGGCAATGCTTTCAAGAAAAATTAAAAGGTTCTTAAAACAAGATAAGTTTAAAAAGAATAAAGATACTAATGATAATCCTATTTGTTTTAAGTGTAACAAACCAGGTCACATAAAGAAGGATTGCCCATTGATGAATCAAAAGGACACTTCAAGAATTTCAATAAGTTCAACAAGAAGAAGAAAGCCTTCCAAGCAACTTGGGATGATAGCGACTCATCTTCCTCTGACGAGAAGAAGAAGCACCAAAACCGAAACGCAATATCTGCTTCATGGCCTAAGAAGATAAGGTACAAGATTATGATGAATTATTAGAAGCTTTTAATGAACTTTTTAATAATTTCAAAAATGAAAAGATTAAAAATAAAGTTTTAACAAAGAAAAATGAAAGACTCAACAATGAAAATGCAATTTTTGTTTCTCAAACATCTTCTTTAAATTCTCAAAAAAATGATTTGAAAAAGTTATTTCATCTTTAAAAGGGATAATGAAATTTCTTAAAAGAGAATTCTTTGCTTAAAAAGGAAACTATTTCTTTAAATTCTAGAATTACTATTTTAGATAAAGAAATGACTAGTTTCAAAATTACGTATGAAGATCTTTTGAAAAATTTGACTAAATTAATAAAGGAAAAGAGAATTTAAATGATTTATTATCTTATCAAAAGATGTCAAATAATCATTTTGGTCTTGTTTTTCAAAAGATAAGATTTACAAACCTACACATGTTGGTCTTGGATTTTCAAAAACTAATTTGTAAAATCTACACATCTTTATAATAATCTATATAATTCTTTTGTGAAAAAAATACTATTCAAAAAGAATTAGATGAAAAATATATATGGATTCCTAAAATCTAAATAATGTTGATAAAAATGCTTATATTGCATCTTATATACATGATGTGTGTAATTCTGAAAATTATGTTTATACTAACAAATGGAAACCAAATTTCAATTGATTTGGGTTTCTAAAAGCTAATCTTTTCGGACCCTATCATGATGGGTACCATACAAATTATTTTATCTTATAGGTACCTTATAAAGAAAAGTGGATATTTGATAGTGGGTGTTCCAAACACATGACCAGACACATTCAACTACTGTCTTCCGTTCAAATAAAAAAGGAAGGTACAGTAATATTGGAGACAATGACAAAGGAAAGGTTATTGGTACCGGCATGGTTGGTAATATTTCAAAACCCCTTATTGAAAATGTTCTTTTGGTAAGAGGTTTAAAACACAATCTATTAAGTATTAGTCAGTTATGTGATAAGGGTTATAAAATTGTTTTTGAAAAAGATGAATGTCTTATATATGATACTAACATGAAAGATATTTTGTTTAAAGGTTTTCGTAACAATAATATTTATGAGTTATCAATAACCTGTATATCATCTAATGATAACTTATGTTTACTTGCTTCTAATAATGATTATTTTTATGGCATAAAAGATTTGGTCATTTGAATATGAAAACAATTCTAAGATTTCTAAATTTGATTTAGTTAAAGGTCTTCCAAAAATAGCTTTTAAAAAGGATTATTTTTGTGATTCTTGTCAATTAGGAAAAAAGTTAAATCATCTTTTAAATCTAAAGATTTAGTTTCTACCAATAGACCTTTAGAAATGTTGCATTTGGATTTATTTGGTCCTACTCGTGTTGCTTCTTTAAACAAAAGTAAGTAGTATGTTTTTGTTATTGTTGATGATTATTCACGTTTTTCATGGGTAATTTTTCTAAAAAGTAAAAATGATACTATTGATGAGTTTTCAAGTTTTTGTAAAAGAATTCAAAATCAAAAGTCTCTAAACATAGTCACTATTCGAAGTGATCATGGAGGAGAATTGAAAATGAATCTTTTGCAAATTTCCGTGATAAGTATGGTATTACACATAACTTTACATTTCCTAGAGCATCTCCTCAAAATGGTGTTGTGGAGAGAAAGAATAGGACTTTGCAAGAATGTGTTAGACTATGCTTATGGACAGTCATTTACCAAAATATTTTTGGGCTGAAGCTATTGCTACTGCATGTTATGTTTTAAATCGTGTGCTTATTCGACCTATTTAAACAAAACATCTTATGAATTATTTATAACAGGATTCCAAAAGTTTCTTACTTCAAGATTTTTGGATGTAAATGTTTTATCTTAAATACAAGAGATGATTTAGATAAATTTGATGCTAGATCCAATGAAGGTATTTTTGTTGGATATTCTACTCAAAGTAAAGCATATAGAATATTTAATAAGAAAACATTTACTATTGAAGAAACATTACATGTTAAATTTGATGAATCCTTGACTAAGCCTATTTCTAATACTTCTCCACATGATGATGATCATATCATAGATACTCCTATTGATAATACTATTATAGCTTCTGATGATACTAACATTTCTAATGTTGATGAGACTCCTACCGAGTTACCTAAAGTATATGTTGAAGTAAGGAATCATCCACATGATTTGGTTATTGGAGATATAAATCAAGGCGTTCAGACGAGATCCAAGTTGAACTACATGACACAAATTGCTTTCATATCACTCATTGAACCGAAGAATATCAAAGAAACATGTGCAGATGATTTTTGGACAATTGCAATGCAAGAAGAGTTGAATCAATTGTCAAAATGATGTTTAGGATCTTGTACAACGTCCTACTGATCATCCAGTCATCGTTACCAGATGGGTCTTTAAGAACAAACTTGATGAATCAGGTCAAGTTATTAAGAACAAAGCAAGGTTAGTAGCACAAGGATACAATCAAGAAGAAGGTATTGATTTGATGAAACTTATGCACCAGTAGTAGCTAGGCTTGAATCAATTCGTATTTTACTTGCTTTTTTCTTGCTTTATGAATTTTATACTTTATCAAAGGGATGCTAAAAGTGCTTTTTTAAATGGTTTTATTAAGGAAACTGTTTATGTTGAACAACCTCCTGGTTTTGAACATGAAAAATTTCAAACTATGTTTTTAAACTTAAAAAAAGCTTTATATGGTTTAAAACAAGCACCCCGTGCTTGGTATGATAGATTAAAAAGTTTTCTTTTAAATTCTGATTTTAAGATGGGAAGAGCAGATACAACTCTCTTTATTAAACATGTTAATAAAGATATCTTAATTATTCAAATATATGTTGGATCTACTAACGATAATCTTTGTCAAGAATTTTCTAAGACTATGCAGAGTGAATTTGAGATGAGCCACATCGGCAAACTTACTTACTTTCTCGGTCTGCAAATAAACAAAAAATGATGGAATCTTCATTTCTCAGTGCAAGTATGCAAAGGAACTTCTGAAAAGATTTGGTATGAAAAATTCTGGTCATAAGAATACTCTCATGAGTACTACTACATCCTAGACAAAGATGAAAATGGTAAGAATGTTGATCAGAAACTATATCGAGATATGATTGGTTCTTTACTATATATTACTTCAAGTAGACCTGATATTATGTTCAGTGTTTGCTTATGTGCTAGATATCAATCAAATTCTAAGAATCACATCTTAAAGCAGTGAAAAGAATTTTTCGATATATTAATAACACAATCAATTATGGCTTATTTTATCCAAAATCAAGCACATTTGATTTACTATCATATAGTGATGCTGATTTTGCTGAATGTAAATCTAATCGGAAGAGTACTAGTGATACTTGTCACTTTTTGGGACATTCACTAGTATCATGGTTCAGTAAAAAGCAAAATTCTTTATCATTATCAACAACCGAAGCAGAATATATCGCTGCTAGTGTTGCATGTGCTCAAATTTTATGGATGAAACAAACCTTATTTGATTATGGCATGTCTATCACAAACTCACCTATTATGTGTGATGATAATACCAGTGCTATTAACTTATCTAAAAATCCAGTTCATCATTCACGTACTAAGCATATTGATATTAGACATCATTTTCTACGTGATCATGCTTTAAAAGGTGATATTTCTCTAAATTTTATATCAAACTGATAATCAAATTGCAGATATTTTTACAAAACCTCTTAAAGAAGATATTTTTATGAGATTTTGAAGAGATTTGGGTATTTGCAATATTTTTTATCTTTGAATATTTTTTCAGAATTATTTTAAGGCATTTTTTAACAATTAGTCGACTTATCAAGTCCTATTAGTCGACTTATTAAATACCTAGTCGACTAAATTACATCTAACAGAAACATGGATTTTTTGATCTATTAAGAGTTCGTCGACTATATTGACCAACTAGTCGACTATTAAGTTGATTAGTCAACTAGTCACAAACACTAAGTCGACTAACCCTGTGAAAAACTGTGTTATGTTATATAGTTTAACTTTCGAAACCTGACCCATTTCATTAAATCTTGATCCGATCTAACTCTCTTTTTGATCCTAACCATTGATTTGGTTTTTACTTCTCTATTCTACCCTTTACCCTAATAAAAACCCTAGCTTTTCCACCTGTTTCTCTCTCCAGCCGCTGGAAATAGTCGACTACAGGGATCAGTTGCAGCTGTGAACCCATCTCCTTCTTCCTTCAATTCCTTAGTAAAATTGTTTCAATCTCAGTCTTCTACTGTCAATTCTTGCTTTATCTTCCTTAATTTGAGTTCTAATCATGTCTAGATCTAAGAAAATCAAATTTACTCCATCTTCTTCCTCATCTCAAGTGATTTCAGGGCTTTTCTGAAAAATCTTGCCTAGAAGATGACTTCCTTAGAATTTCCTCTTTAGAATTTTACCTGGTAGGTTTGTTAAATATGAGGACTTTAATGACTATGATATTGTCTCATATTTACAAAATTGTGGTCTTTATCATATGTTCTCTATGATTCTAGGCAAGGCTATTATCCTTTCTTGATCACTTGTTTATTTTTACCAATTTAACCTATGAAGACAATGAGGATGATGTTCATATATTCTATGGTTAAAGGTATCAATATCAAGTTATCCCCTAAATCCATAGGTCGTATCTTTTCAATTCTTATCACGGCCTCTCTATTAATGACATTAATATGGATGATGCGAGAGTCTTATCAAATATATTTCTTCCAGGTCAAGGATTACCTATGTCTAACAATAAATTGAAACCCATTCCCCGTCTTATAGGTCGTATCCTTGCCTATAATATTTGCCCTAAAACTGGGAGTTATAACTATTATTCTCGTGATTTAGCCACTTGTGTCTATGCCATCATGGCTGGACTAGAAGTCAATTGGGCAAAGATTATCTTTGATACCCTTGTTAAGGATCATACCTCTTTCCTACCATATGGAGCCTTTTTATCACACATGTTTCGAAAATTTCACATAGATCTTGTTTCTGAAACGAGTGTTGTCAAAGTCTTCGAACCTTTTGATCGTGCCATTCTTCATCGTATGAAACTTCACGATTTTCCTCATCCTCCACCACAACCACCCTCTCCTCCTCCACAAAATTCAACTCAAGCTCCATCTTCCTCTACTTAACCTCCTTTCACTGAACCCCCTTCATTTCAACCACCTCCTTCATATGCAGATGCCTTCTACAACTCTCTTTCTGTTGAGATAGAATCTCTACATGCCAAACAACAATTCATTCAGGACTCTCAGAATGCATTGCTCGATAATCAAACTTTACTGATGAATCATTTTATGAGTATGTAACTGAAGATGGACGCGTTTGCATCCACTCAAACGGAAATTCTGAATATCCTCAAGACCCATTTTCCACCACCTCCTCCTCCCAGATCTGACATTTGATGCTTATGGAGTTGGCTTTGCTACGTGTTTTGTTTTTGGAAGTTCTTGCATCTTTGTGTATTTTTCTTTTTTAAAACTCTTTTAATTTGTACTTAATTATAGAAACAATGGTTGTTCATGTATCTTTTATGATGTATGCTATTTCTTTTTTGTTAATGACAAAGGGGGAGAAAAAATTCTGTGTTGACATATGTGTGTTATGGCAATGGATATATGATACATATTTTGGCATTGTGATATGGCAATGCAGGGAACACTTAACTTTATGCAGGGGTGAACAAGAACACTTGACTTGTTACATATCTATTTGTTATAACCTGTTTACTACTGGGGGAGTTTCTCTGCAGGGAGAGTTTTCATATACACAGGTTGTCATCATCAAAAAGGGGGAGAATGTTGAAGCCTACAAGATTGAAAGATTTTGATGATGGATAACAAAGTGATAAAGATGCATTTGGAGCTCTATCTCAAGCATTTATACAGATTTCTGATTACTCAACCTCAGTTGAAGATTTTGGGTATTTTTGCGTATTTTTAGAATAATTATTAAAAGCCTTGAACACACACACAAATACCTATATAGTCGACTAACCTAACTCATAGTCGACTTGAAAATTTCTCCAGTCGACTAAGTCCTTCTACAAAAATATCCCAACTCTCTGTTTATTGTCTGGCATCAGAATTAGTCGACTTCCCCTAAAGTATAGTCGACTAACTCCTGATATAGTCGACTAACCTTGTCTATATAGTCGACTAAAAACAGTTTTCAGAAACTTGTTATCCGTATCAGTCTAAGTATAGTCGACTTACCCCCTATATTAGTCGACTAACTTTTGTAAATTTTGTTCTTCTAGTCGACTAACCTCCATACCTAGTCAACTAATAGCAGTTTCTGAGTGTTGGTCAGTTACTGATTTCTCGTGTTTTATCCAACGTTTTAATTTTAAATTTGAATTGATAACTTCCCTAATTGACTATAGATTTCAGTTATAAATAGGGATATTTTCTTAGGATCAATTCACCAATTCAAATCTCAAGTTTTTAGCCTAAAAACTCTGTTCAAAATTCTGTTTTTCTGAAAACCTGTTTCCACTTTCTGTTTCTTCACCAATTTCTACTCTATTGTAAAGATTTCTGAAAGTCCACTTATAAAAGACCTTGTCCACAAGCACATTCCAATTCAAGGCTTATAGGATCAGTTGTAATCATTCAAAGAGGAGCATTGTACAAGGGCGTCTTCTTGGTATAGAAGAGAAGCTGTACAAGGTGTTTGTTCTCTTGATTGTAAGAGGAGTTGTACACATTTGGTAAAGGGTGTTTTGTCAAGTGGTGTACAAGGTATTGGTTTTGGGTGTATCCAAATCAGGAAAGGAAAATCTCAAGCGGATTGCTTGGGGACTTGACATAGGTCACAAGGACTGAACCAGGATAAATCTCTTGTCTTTGCGTTTGCATTTTTCTGAGTTTTATCTATGAATTTTTATTTCCTGCAAGCAGTTTCATTTAAAAATTTATAAACACTATTCACCCCCCTCTAGTGTTTGTGTTGCTTGAATATAGATCCTACACTGTGAACGGCTCATCACAGCAGTGCTCTCTAAATGCCACTATAAACAGTCGGTGTTCAAATGGTTATCATCTATGTCAGTCTCTCGCTCGGCTAAAAGGCATCATTCTTGCATAAGAAGAACCTTCTCTGATGTGGAGCACCTTGAAGTTATTGCGAACGTGGTGGGTCCAAGCATTACGCTAAGCAAAACTAAGGAGAAGTAGCTAATAGTCAGCTCTAACGAGTCTGACACTGAGCCGGAAGGAGTGTCCCGGAATACCTGCACTCGAATTAGCGTGATAGCCCTAGTGGACTACAGTGCCCTAGCCCGAGGCATTGAATTAGGCGAGTCACACTCTGCCATCATAAAATCATAGGCCTCGAATTCTTCTTTAGAGAAAGAAGCCTTTGCATATATGGCAAGCACTCCTGAAGAAATGGCCAGATGCTTTAAGCAGCAAGCCCAGACCCAGAGGGAGCAACTCGATATGATTCATGCTCAACAAGAATCTATCAATAGCCTCAAGCAGATGCTTTCGCAATTATTGAGGACAAAAAGAAGAAGCCTAAGCCAAGACGCCTTCCAAGAAGTCCAAAGGCAAACAGAAGAAAGGAGAAAGCTCGTCTTCTGCACATACTAAGGAGGATGGGCATTCCAACTCTGAATTGTCCAAACCTCCATCCGAAGAAGAAGGCAACTCAAAAAATACGAGCACTCATTCTAAAAGAATGAGTAGATTGGAATAGTATCTTGAAGCCCTTACCGGTCAGAAAGTCCTACAAGAAGTAGGAGTGGTCCGGCCGTACCTAGCTGAGTGGGATCTTGTCCCGTACCCTCCTAAGTTCACAGCTCTGACCTTGCAGGCCTTCGATGGCAAGGGGTCACCGAACTAGCATATATACTACTTCAAGTCTCAGACAGAGAATGTAGTATCAAATGATGCCATCCTTACATGTTTGTTCATCGGCACCCTGAAGGGGATCGCTTTGAATGGTTCATGAAGCTTTGAGAAGGCTCCATCAAGAACTGGGGTTATTTGGAGAAGCTTTTCCTTACACGCTTCTTCGAAAATGACTTAGAAATTACCATGCAACTCTCTTGGCAACGAGGCAACGAAAAGGAGAGTTAAAGCATTTATGGAGAGATTTTGGAATATGACACTCTGATGTCCTAGTGGTATGACCCAGGCCACCCTGGTGGAAACATGTCGTCACAATTTATAAACCTCACTCCTACCTCAGAAAGGAGTAGCTGAAAGCCATACCTGAAAGCAGTTGGTCCAGCAAGGTGAACATGCAGAAGAGATTGTCGCTCGGGTTAAGGCAGAAGAAAACAAGCTCAGACTCGAAAAGTCAACAAGGCTCGCGCTAGAAGCGTCTTTCCAAGCTAAAAGGAAGGACACACTGATGGCAGAGATGAAGTCTCCCTCTAAGCCCCAACCAACTAGAAGGGGTAGCTCTTCAACCCAGCGACGCGCCAACAAGCAGTACTCCTTGAAAGACGAGCATGTTGATTCATTGTTCAAATTACTCAACAAGAGCAACATACTGAAGCTTCCTGAAGCTAGATGTCCTGAGGAGGTTGGCAAGACCGACAACCCCAATTATTGCTTGTACCACAAGATGCTGAGGCACCTTACCAAGAGCTGTTATGTCTTCAAAGACATTCTTCAAGCTTTGATTGATACGGAGGTGCTCAAGCTTCACCCGGAGCAAAAGAAAGTGACAGCAAATATGGCATCATTTCTTCAGTTCGGGGTCCAGCCTCCAACGCCGACCGGAGTAGTTCCCATCCCGAAAGGAAAACTGTGGGTACTCAATATAGATCCACACTACCAGTGAAAGAAAAGTCTCGTATCTGTTCCTACTCCTCAGGAAGAAATCCATGTGGGTTCATCCCGACCTCGTGGAAGGCCAATAGTGAACTACTGTTACCAATAGGAAGTCCAGGGGCAAAGCAAAATTTTTGCCTTGCAATGTGGTGTGTGCTTCCTATTGGGAAGCAAAAACCGATATCCCCTCGCTAACTGATATGGAGGAGGAGGCAATCATCCTTGCTTTAGAACCGAATGCGCCGCTCGTAGCAAGGACCTGCTCGGATGAGTCATACTTGAAGAAATATGAAGAAATGGTGGCAAATCTGCCTAAACCTACCCCAGAGCCAACCAAGTAATCCACAAAGCAACCCACAGAGAACAAAATGAGCTTCGATATGCAAGGCCCTTCCGAAGGATAAAGCGGAAGGATCTTCAACACCTTACCACTTTGATGTCTTAGCTGAACTGGCCAACATCCCGGCCAGGATCACCCTTTACGAGCTCCTGAGACTATCAAAGTCAACAAAGGAAGCTCTGAGAAAAGCTTTAGCTGATGTTGAGGTCTTCATAGCCTGGATTCTGGCTGAACCACATGAGGAAGATGAAGAAAACTGCCTCCATACTTCTCAACATGCCCTCTGCATTGAAAAACACCTAGAGGGGGGGGTGAATAGGTGTAATGCTAATCTAATGATCTTTTTAAACAAGTATGTATGTATGATGCAACGGTCACTCAAAATAAGAAATTGAAGCCGAATTCCCGTGAAGGGCTCTAGAACTTCTTCTCTTTGATTCCTCTAGATTATGAGTTGAGGCGTGTAATTGCTTTCTTGTTGAGATAAGTAAAAACCGAAAAATGCAAGTAAATGAAATGAGTGCAATAATGAAGTGCAAGCAAGAGATATCACAATATAGAAATATAAAGTAATGAAAAAGTAATAAGAAACCAATCGCAAACAGAAGGAATTTGTTTCGAGGTTCGAGCCGCTGCTCTACATCCCCGCCTCCACCACCGTGAAGGATTTTCACTAAATCTGCAAAGGGAATTTTCACACCGGAACCTTTACACCCAAAGGGATTACAATTGGTCTACACAAGACCGGAGTACCCAACTCCCACCAATCCAACCTCTACATAAGAGGGATCTCAACACAAGAAAATACAAGTAGCTAGGTGATCAAAAGACCACACACTTCTCTCTTACAACTTCTTATAGAGTGGGGATGATTTTTGGCTCAAGAAGTGAAGTGAGAAAATTCAGTTGTAAAGAAGTAAAAGAAGCTTGAAAACAATCGAAAAACTTTAACCAAGAA
Source organism: Agave tequilana (assembly GCA_038442645.1). Classification (NCBI taxonomy): domain Eukaryota; kingdom Viridiplantae; phylum Streptophyta; class Magnoliopsida; order Asparagales; family Asparagaceae; genus Agave; species Agave tequilana. Next base: position 197,402 of record JAVJIF010008648.1, read on the forward strand.
AGCACTTTAGAAAGTGAGAGCTTTGAAAACTTTTCTTTTCTTCTAAAACTTGAAAACAATGGAGATTTTCTTGAATTCAACAAGGGACCAATGCCATCTATTTATAGGGATTAGAAAAGATCATTTCATCATTTAATCTAGGTTAATAGGTCAGGTAATAGCCTCAAGAAATTTAGAGATAGCTGAAAGAAACATCAAAATCAAATCCAGAAAACAGTTTTCAAGAAACTAGCATTTGGGGGCTGCTGGCGGCTGTCAGTTGACCGGCCCGGTCGACCGGCAGTCTATCTGGCAAAAGAGCCGTTGGACTCGGTCGACCGACCGGTCGACCGCAGGCTAATCAAAAAACAGATGTTTGTTCTGTCGGTCGACTGGCCCGGTCGACCGACAAAACCCAAGAGCAAGGGTCAGTCAGTCGGTCGACCGGTCCGGTCGACGGCAGACGTGCACAAACGTGCACGCCAAAGCCACAAGGTCCGGTTGACCGGTCCGGTCGACCGATCTGGCCTGAAACAGATCCGGTCGATCGCCCGGTTGACCGTTAGGCCTGAAACACTATTATTTTGGAAAAATTTTTGAACTTTGAAGAATTTTTAAAATATTTTTAAATGGTTTGATGATTAAGTGGCATGCTATAAGGGATAAGATACATGATAAAAACTAGATGAAAAAAATATGAAATATTTTGAGACATGTATATCAATCAAGACATGCACCTAATCCAACTAACCAAAACAAAAACCGTATTTTGAAAAATGAAAGTGTGTGTGTGTTTTCTTCAGCCAACTTATCATAACCTTACTCTATAACAAACTAATTCTTACACAGGTTCTAGGTGACTACAAGATCTTCAAATTAGGGCTTCTCCATATGCAATGTTGAATAGCTTGAATCCTTGATCCCGAATTGAGTCAACTTGAGTCAAAAATACATTCCTTTAGGGAAGAAGACATCTTGAATCCTTAGAACCCTAAAACACACTTAAATATTAAAATATGATTAGTACAAATAACTATTTATGTTTTGTAATCATCAAAACTCAAAAACCGGATGATTGTAACGTTGGGCCAACAATCTCCCCCTTTTTGATGATGACAAAACATATGAGTTATTTAAAAAAATGGGAAAAATGAGAAAGGAGCTTGGAGGCTCCCCCTCAAATCATGCTATATATATGAATGGCTATATACATGAATGAAAAGTAAAAAACAAGAACTTGGCATAAGAAAAGCATAAGAATTCAAAACATAGAGCTCAACAAACAATAACTCAAAACATAACTCAAAACTCAAAACTCAAAATTCATAACTCAAAACTCAAAACTAAAAACTCAAAAACTCAAAACTCAAAATTCTAAACTCAAAACTCAAAACTTATAACTCAAAACTCTAAACTCAAAACTCAAAACTCAAACACATAACTCAAAACTCAAAATAATAAACTAACTTTTTCTCTCCCTTTTTGTCATACATCAAAAAGGGTAAACATTGTTAAAAAAATTTCATGATTCCATAACACAAACATTCAATTCACCACAAATAAAAGAAAATCTAGTATAGTCTAGTGGTTTTGTAAATATATCGGCAAGTTGAAAATCGGTAGAAATATAATCAATATCAATATCACCTTTCTCATAATGATCTCTAAGAAAGTGATACCGAATGTCAATGTGCTTAGTCTTACTATGTTGATTTGCATTTTTAGTCATATGAATAGTACTAGTATTATCACAAAATATTTTAATATGGTCATAATGCAAATCATAGTCAAGGAGAGTATGTTTCATCCAAAGGACTTGTGCACAACAAGCCCCCGCCGCAACATACTCCGCCTCGGCGGTTGAGAGGGCTACCGAATTTTGTTTCTTGGAAGACCATGAAACAAGACAATTATCGAGAAATTGACATGTTCCACTAGTACTCTTCCTATCCACTCTACAACTTGCATAGTCGGCATCCGAAAAACTCGTCATTGAAAATTGTCCGGTCTTTGGATACCACAAACCCATTTCAATTGTACCCTTAAGGTATCTAATAATGCGTTTTACCGCAATCAAATGGGACTCCTTAGGACACGATTGAAATCGAGCACAAAGACATACACAAAACATAATGTCCGACCTACTAGCCGTTAAATACAACAAGCTACCAATCATGCTACGGTAAAGTTTAATGTCTACATTTGTACCTTGTTCATCCTTGTCAAGCTTTGTGGTGGTAGCCATGGGAGTTTTGCTTGTCTTAACCCCTTCAAGCCCAAATTTCTTGATAAGTTCTTTTATGTACTTGGCATGATTGATGAAAATCTCATCCTTCCTTTGCTTGATTGGAGACCAAGGAAGTAGTTAAGCTCGCCCATCATAGACATCTCAAATTCCTCCTTCATGTATGATTCAAAAGCTTTGCAAAGATTTTCATTAGTAGAACCAAATATAATATCATCAACATATATTTGAACTATAAGTATATCATTTTCAACATGTTTGGTAAACAAAGTAGTATCTATTTTTTCTTTATTAAAACCATTAGAAATAAAAAATAAAGAAAGTCTTCCATACCAAGCCCTAGGGGCTTGTTTTAAACCATAAAGAGCTTTGTCTAGTTTGAAAACAAAATCCGGATGTGTAGGATCAACAAACCCGGGGGGTCATTCAACATACACCTCCTCTTCAATAAATCCATTTAAGAAAGCACTTTTTACATCCATTTGAAAAAATTTAAAATCTTTATATGAAGTAAATGCAAGTGTCATCCGTATGGCTTCAAGCCGTGCTGCGGGTGCAAAGGTTTCCTCAAAATCGATACCTTCGATTTGAGTGTAACCTTGGGCCACTAACCAAGTTTTATTCCTAACAATATTTTCCGACTCATCCAACTTGTTGTTAAAGATCCACTTAGTACCAATTGTTGGTCTATCGTGGGGCCTAGGAACAAGATACCAAACTTGTTGCGCTCGAATTGATTGAGCTCCTTTTGCATGGTAAGCAACCAATATGAGTCGCCCTCGGCTTCGAGGATGTTCTTTGGTTCAAAATGAGAAATAAATGCATAGTGCCCACAAAGATCATGAAGTTTAGAACGAGTAGTTACCCCTTTTAATTCTTCACCTATAACAAAATCCTTGGGATGATGTGGATTGAATCTCCAAGCTTTTGGAAGTGGTTGAGTTGTCTCCACTTCAACTTATTGAACTTCAATTTCTTCATCACCCTTGGCATGTCTTCAAGAGTAGGTGAGTCCTTCAAAGTAAGTTTCTCCGTGTCTTCATTTAGGGAATCTATTTCTACAACATTCTCAACAAATACATTAGATTCCTCAAACTTTACATGTATAGATTCTTCAATAGTCAAGGATGACTTATTGAAAACTCTATAAGCTTTACTAGTGTTAGAGTAACCAACAAAAATTGTTTCATATGATTTTGCATCAAATTTACCTAAATTATCTTTAGTATTCAAAACAAAACATTTACAACCAAAAACTTTAAAGTATGAAACATTTGGTTTTCTTGAAAAATAAATCTCAAAAGATGTTTTAGAAGTGTTTTTGCATAAGAAAACCCTATTTGATATGTAGCAAGATGTGTTAACGACCTCGGCCCATAGATAATCAGGGAGACCGTACTCATTTATCATTGTCCTAACCATCTCTTGTAATGTACGATTTTTCCTCTCAACGACTCTATTTTGTTGTGGAGTTTTAGAACAAGATAGTTCATGCTTAATTCCATGTTCTTCGCAAAAAGTGGTAAAGGGTTGGTTATTGAATTCACCACCTCTATCACTTCTTATTCTTAAAATAGAAGAATCTTTTTCCTTTTCAACTCTTTTCTTAAAGGCTTGAAAATATGAAAAGGCTTGATTTTTGTGTTCTAAAAAGAAAACCCAAGTAAAACGAGAGAAATCATCAACTAAAACGAAAGCAAAATGATTCCCACTTAGACTTTTGGTTTGTGTAGGACCAAACAAATTCATATGGATCAACTCCAAAGGTCGTGATGTCATGATATCCTTGATTGATTTGAAAGAGGACTTGGTTTGTTTCCCAAGTTGGCACGCATCGCAAATGCGGTCCTTTTTAAATTTCAAGCAAAGAATACCTTTCACCATTTCCTTGTTGTTTAATTTAGATAGATGGACAAAGAAATGTGGCCTAATCTCCTATGCCACAATCAAGAGTCATCATCGAGGGCATTTAAACAAGTAGCATTGCATAGCATATTAGACATATCAATCATGCATACATTGTTTTCACGAAGTCCGAAAAATATACATGTATTGGATTGTCTATCAATAACACTACATGCTAGGTCATCAAAAATAACATTAAAACCTTTATCACAAAGTTGACTAACACTCAAGAGATTATGCTTGAGGCCATCAACTAAAACAACATTTTCTATTAAAGGAGATGTACCAAGTTTAAACATTACCAATACCAATGATTTTTCCTTTGGCGTCATCTCCGAAGGTGACGGTGCCACCTTCGTGGTATCTTGATAGGGTTGCGAAGTTGTTGATATCCTAAGTCATGTGCCTTGAGCAACCACTATCAAGATACCACAACTCCTTACGTTGTTGGGCTTTGAAATGTACCTACATCATTTAACAAATTTATTGACTTTGATACCCAAACTTTCTTGGGTCCTTGAATGTTAGTATTCCGAACTCAAACATGATTATGCGACATAGCAAAATTTAACCAAATGACTTTTACGGCCACAATATGTGCATGAAAAAACTTTACCATACATGAATGCATGATGAGTGTGTGGAGTGTGGGCATGTTTAAGGTGCTTAGCATGATGTAAAAGTTATGATTTATGAACATGAGCATGAATAGCATGTGAATGTTTCTTTGGGACATGTTTCTTAGGAAACAAAGCCTCTAGTCTAGTTTTATCAAATTCACATTTCTTCAAAACTACTCCTAATGAATCAATTTTCTTCTTTAGTAAGGAAATCTCGTTTTCATCAATTTGTGAAAATTTACCTTTGCAAGAAATCTTATAGTCATCAAAATCCTTTTGAGTAGAAGAGAGAATTGAAAACAATTTATCTTTTCTTTTGTGAGAATGAAAACTTTGTGGTTGAGTGATTCATTTTCCTTTTTCATTTTTAAGTATTTCGTTTTGAGAAAATCATAGTTATGAGATAGTTCTTCAAAAGCTTCTCCTAGTTCATCTATAGATAGTTCACAATCAATGGATGTATCGGGAGTTACCTTACTTGTGCTTTTATTTACCATGAAGCACATGTTGGCGGTGTCAACTTTCTCATCGGATTCACTCTCCGAATCCCAAGTAGCCTTTAAAACTTTCTTTTTGTATGGCTTCTTGGAGGTGGAGGGTTTGCCGTTGTTTTCCAGACATTCCGCAACAATGTGACCCGGCTTCCGGCAATTAAAGAAAATGATTTTCTTCTCTTCTTTACCTTGCCATCTCCTTCTATTTTGGAACTTTGCCTTGTTGTACATTCTCTGAACGTTCTTTACAAGAAGAGAAAGATCTTCATCATCCTCTTCTTCATCATCCTCGTCGGAGTAGGTGGAAGAGCTCTTGAAGGCAATAGCTTTCTTCTTAGGAGGAGCCATCTCTTCTCTTGCTTTTCTTTCCATCTCGTGGGTCTTGAGATTCCCAATGAGACCGATAAGCTCCATTTCTTCCTTGTCATTGAGCTCCTTCAAAGTTGTGGCTTTGACTTCCCAAGATGGAGGGAGTGCACGGATGATCTTCCTCACTTTTTGGTCATTGTCAATGCCGTCACCTAAAGAAGAAAGTCCATTAGTAATCTTTGTAAACTTAGTAACCATATCATCTATGGTTTCATTCTATTGCATAGAAAATTTTCATATTGGGAACGAAGAAGGTCGATTTTTGCCCTCTTTACTTGTGAAGTTCCCTCATGAGTGACAAGTAGGTGAGTCTAAATCTCATAAGCGGATTTACAATGAATGACTCTAGAAATATCATCATCATTAAGAGCTTGAAGCAAGGCATAGTGTGCCCTAGCATTAGCGTCAAACTCTTTCGTGGCAATATCGGACCAAGTGTCCTCATCACCAAGGGGTGCACTAAAAGGTTTGGTCACCGCCTTTGCAACCCGGCTCCCTAAGGATTGTAAAAACACGGTCATCTTAACCTTCCATATGGAAAGTTAAGGCCATCAAACTTGGGTGGGGTCTTAATTCCTTCGGCCATTTTTACTAAGTGTATAAGGATGAAAAATGAATAGAGTGATTAGCAATATAGGATCTCTCTAAGGTTGTTAAGCCAAGAGCCTAGAGACCAAAGCTCTGATACCAATTGAAAAACACCTAGAGGGGGGTGAATAGGTGTTAATGCTAATCTAATGATATTTTTAAACAAGTATGTATGTATGATGCAATCGGTCACTCAAAACAAGAAATTGAAGCCAAATTCCCCGTGAAGGGCTCTAGAACTTCTCCTCTTTGATTCCTCTAGATTATGAGTTGAGGCGCGTAATTGCTTTCTTGTTGAGATGAGTAAAGACCGAAAAATGCAAGTAAATGAAATGAGTGCAATAATGAAGTGCAGGCAAGAGATATCACAATATAGAAATGTAAAGTAATGAAAAAGCAATAAGAAACCAATCGCAAACACAAGGAATTTGTTTCGAGGTTCGAGCCACTGCTCTACGTCCCCGCCTCCACCACCGTGAAGGATTTCCACTAAATCCGCAAAGGAAATTTTCATACCGGAACCTTTACACCCAAAGGGATTACAATTGGTCTACACAAGACCGAAGTACCCAACTCCCACCAATCCAACCTCTACACAAGAGGGATCTCAACACAAGAAAATACAAGTAGCTAGGGGATCAAAAGACCACACACTTCTCTCTTAAACTTCTTATAGAGTGGGGATGATTTTTGGCTCAAGAAGTGAAGTGAGAAAATTCAGTTGTAAAGAAGTAAAAGAAGCTTGAAAATAATTGAAAAACTTTAACCAAGAAAGCACTTTAGAAAGTGAGAGCTTTGAAAACTTTCTTTTCTTCTAAAACTTGAAAACAAGGGAGATTTTCTTGAATTCAACAAGGGACCAATGTCATCTATTTACAGGGATTAGAAAAGATCATTTCATCATTTAATCTAGGTTAATAGGTCAGGTAATAGCCTCAAGAAATTCAGAGATAGCTGAAAGAAACATCAAAATCAAATTCAGAAAACAGTTTTCAAGAAACTAACCGTTGGGGGCTGCTGGCGGCTGCCGGTCAACCGGCCCGGTCGACCGGCAGTCTATCTGGCAAAAGAGCCATTGGACTCGGTCGACCGTAGGCTAATCAAAAAACAGATGTTTGTTCTGTCGGTCGACTGCCCCGGTCGACCGACAAAACCCGAGAGCAAGGGTCAGTCAGTCGGTCGACCGGTCCGGTCGACCGGCAGACGTGCACAAACGTGCACGCCAAAGCCACAAGGTCCGGTTGACCGGTCCGGTCGACCGATCTGGCCTGAAACAGATCCGGTCGATCGCCCGGTTGACCGTTAGGCCTGAAACAGTATTATTTTGGAAAAATTTTTGAACTTTGAAGAATTTTTAAAATATTTTAAATGGTTTGATGATTAAGTGGCATGCTATAAGGGATGAGATACATGATAAAAACTAGATGAAAAAAATATGAAATATTTTGAGACATGTATATCAATCAAGACATGCACCTAATCCAACTAACCAAAACAAAAACCGTATTTTGAAAAATGAAAGTGTGTGTGTGTTTTCTTGAGCCAACTTATCATAACCTTACTCTTTAACAAACTAATTCTTACACAGGTTCTAGGTGACTACAAGATCTTCAAATTAGGGCTTCTCCATATGCAATGTTGAATAGCTTGAATCCTTGATCCCGAATTGAGTCAACTTGAGTCAAAAATACCTTCCTTTAGGGAAGAAGACATCTTAAATCCTTAGAACCCTAAAATACACTTAAACACTAAAATATGATTAGTACAAATAACTATATATGTTTTGTAATCATTAAAACTCAAAAATCGGATGATTGTAACCTTGGGCCAACATGCATAACCTTCACTCCAGACGACATGCAGGTTAGGGGAAAACATGATAGGCCTCTGTACTTCACAGGGTATATTGGATCATCTGAAGTGAGCCGCATTTAGATGGATCCAGAATCTGCGTTGAGCATCATACCCTGCTGGGTCATGCAGCACTTGGAAATCCCCACTCACCGATTGAGCGCCACTCAAACTACCATTATGATTTCAACGCCAATAGTACGCAGCCAATGGGAAAGATTAAACTCAAATGTCAGATCAGGGACCTAAGATCTAAGGTGACGTGCTATATTATCGATGCCAACACTTCATATAATTTGCTACTGGGACGACCATGGATTCATCACAACTCCGTCATCCCTTCTACTCTCCATCAAGTCATGAAGTATGTTGACGGAGATGGAAAAGTCTGAACATTGATCATCGAAAGGCATCCGTTCAAGAGGGTAGAGAACTACTTCACAGACTCTCTCCTATACCAGGATTCTCTAGAGATAGACAAGAATCCCCAGCTAGAGGAACTAGATTCTGGTGATGAAGCTGATGACGAGCCAGAGGCAGAAGAAGAATGTCTTGGGAGCCGAATCCACTTGTGACGAGCATTAATAAGCTCGATGTCAATAACACCGCCATTGATATAGGCAAGTGGTATATTAATGAAGAGTTAGATTTAGCTTACTTTTCTATGTTTGCTTCTGATTTCGTGCCATCAGATACTGGCACCGATGTAGATGATGACTCCTGGTCGGCAATAGATGCCCTGACATCATTGCATGTACCAGTGAGATCATCTCTCACGGTATATCAAAGCGTCAGTAATGCGCAAGGATCTTTCTTTGAGGTCCCAGCAAGATACAAAGGCCAAAAACTGATCCTTTTTGGAAGAGCCGAGTCCAAATCAACGACTTGCGAAGACTCGAAAAGCGAGACAGAACTTTCTCAGTTCTCTCATTACAAGTCAAATGTACTCAGAATGATGGAGAACATGGGGTATGACCTAACAAGTGGTCACGGCTTGAACTTTGGTAAAGAAAGGAGAACACTGCTTCGATCCTTCATTCCAAAAGGGAAAGCCCCTGATTATTATCATCGAACTCACAGGGGTTGGGCTATATATCAACTCCAATCCCATCAGCCTCTGAGTCTGAAGGGTTATTACACCATAATCACTCGTCAAGAATGTCATCGTGGGAGTTAGATGTCAGCGTCGGCAGTATCTTCAAAGAATTTTCGGTAAACATGGTTTCAACAAGCCACCTGAAAGATAGAGATGAAGAAATGATCCAGTTAGATACAGATCCTTAGATCAAATACCTAAATACTCTAAGGGATATTCTCTTTGAATAATGTGAACCACCCACAGAGGATAAGGTAACCCAGATTAATCTGAAAAATGAGGCTAATCCTAAGCCCATCTTTATAAGCGAAAGCTTATCACCTGATTAAGGTTTAACCTGCACACAAAATATAGAATTTCAAAAATATGAAATAGAATGTGCAAGTGTTCAATACTACCGCTATAGCAAGTGGCTATGCGGGTCGTGATCCACAAGGAGGGATTAGCGATGGAAGCATTTGAGTAAGTTGTCTTTTAAGCTACGAAGAATGGTTAAAGATCTTCTTTTAGTTCTTGAAAAGAAAAAGAAAAATAAGCTAGAGTTAAGTTAAGAAGAAAGTAGTAGATTGAGAAGGTGGAGAAAATAGAAAATGAATTTATACAAAGAAATTAAAAAGAGTGATAAAAGAGTTGGGAGATTGTGGTGTTGGTGATCTAAACTAAAAGTTAAAAGAAAAGAAAGAAAACCTAAAAGAAATACTTACCTCATTTGGCCAAATACTTACCTTGAATTTTTAGCGACGATGTTACCTTGAAGTGGAGGCAATCAGCGCATAGCCCATAAGAGTTAATTTTAGTCTCTTCCACATTACATCATCAAGATGATACAAGTATGAAATGATACAGATTGAGACTAAAATCCATCATCATGAGCTATCGGTGGCACTTGCAAGGGTAAGGCTCTTTCAATGCTATAAGACTCACTTGGATAGCAAATTGGTACCAAAAGAAAAGAATTAAGGAAGAAGAGAAAAATGAAAACAAAGAAGAACATATAAAAGAAAAGTTACCTCTTTATTGCTTGCACAAACGATGGAAGAAATGAGGAGGTTTCATCGATGTCACTCTCAACATAAATCTCTCTCTTACTTACATGAATCTGAGTCTAACCTATGCTTACAAAGAAATAAAAATTACATAAAATGAAAATAAAAACCTACGCTAAAAAGAATGAAAAATTAGCCTAAGAATCCTTCTCTGGTTGACCGTTCCCTGTAGTCTCTGAAAACCCAGTATTTATAGGCAAAAACCCAACAGAGAAGAGCGTACGAAGATAGGGGGAGCAAATGCTCCCCCAACAAACATAACAAAGCCGTGAAAATGCGGCTTTGGCCACGTTTTCGCAGCCAGAGTGTGGCCAGGTGGCCACACCCGGGGGGTGGTACTCCCTGGTTTCGCGATATGGTTTTATCTCTCGCTGGATTTGCAGTTTTGGGTCCTGGATTTAACGAAACCTCCTTTGTCTTTAGCTTTAACTAATTAATTTATAGAGATTTGTTTTAATTGGTTTTCAACCGAATTTATCTTCTCTGATTTGCCCTAATTTTCTAATTTTGAATTAATTCTGAATTAAATTAGAATTTTGATGGGCTTTTGGGCTCGTTTCTCTTCCCTCTCCTTTAGTAATGGGTCTGCATATAAATTAGACAATAAATAGGATTAAAAACAAAGTTTATTATATAATAAGTATAAGAACATGACAATAAATATGCAGATTCAGCGACCGATCACACCCCATACCTATCTTTTGCTCATCCTCGAGCAAAACAACAAAACTAAATCAAAAATTATTAGACCACTTTCGCAGGTCACGTGATTGTACTGAGCATGTTCAACAAGCCGTTAAACCTCTAGGTTCCCCCTAGAGGACGAGTTTGTCTCGTGAGGGTTTTCAGTGGATTACACCTACAAAATCCATAAAGAAAGAGAAACAAAGTGTTAGTATTTTGAAAACATTTTGAAAGAGAAAGATATTTGAAGTATTATTGTAAGAGTTCAAGTAATCTATAAGTTATAGGAAAATCGAAATTTTCATTCCTAAACCTAGTCTCTATTCAAAAACTTGTTATCAATCAAGATAAGGAGTCAAACTGTATTTCTCATCTTGTCTACTATTTTACCCTAAGTTACATGCACCTTTGTGATTGTGAAATTTTGATTTAGGGTTCTTTAACTCTAACTCTTATGCCTTGCTTTCTTTTTTTTTGTTTTTTTTAAATTTTTGATGATATTATTCCTTAGTTCTATTCGGCTTTCTAATCTGCCCATGTAACGAGCCTTTAATTGATGACTCCCAAACCAAACGGTCTTAGGGCACCAGGTGAGAAAACACCCCAAGGACTTAAGAACTCGAGCAAAGAAGGCCACAAAACTAAGGATTTATTATATGAACCACTTTTATGCGTGAATATTTATGCTTTATGAGGCACAAATACCCAGTTTAATCAGAGGATATATATATTTAATAAGGCATAAGAATCTTTGTTTTTGAACCCTAAGTGTGTAAGTGTATAAAGCATGCATATTTCATCAAGGTAAAAGTCAAGACTAAATTACTTTTTCAAGTTTTCTTCCTAACCTTGGAAATCAAACAAATAATCTAATTTGACCAAGTATAAGAAATCCTAATTATGATTCTCCTATTCCTTTAAATTGACTTAATTTCTTACAAAAAATATGTCAAAATATTGTTTCTATTTTCAAAAAGTTTTTAAAAGTAAAGAAAATGTTAATTTTTTTATTTTTTAATAATAAAAGGAAAACCTAAGTTATGTTAGAATCCTCCCCCACACCTATCTCATGCATTGTCATCAATGTATGAATTAATGCATAGATGCATGAAAAAGAAGAAATGGAAGGAAAATATTACCTTAAGGTGGTGGTTCCAGTGGTAGTCAGATTGGGTCAAGCGTTGCTGCCCAATTAAAATAATGTGGTGTTTTACAGAATCCACCTTTATTGACCTCTTTTCTATTTACATATTTACATGCCCTAATATTAATAGGATCATGAAAAATTCTATCATGAAACTTATTTCCTTTACATGACTAGTCTTGAAAAATCATCACGGAGTCATCATGGTCTATACATATGTCCAACAAAAGAATGTGACTTGGTGGAATGGTTGAATTGGGCTAAAAGATGATAGGTTCAGGAACCAATACTAACTTGGAAAAATCAACTTTGGATTCGAGAGTCATTTTTGGTTCAAGAGTTGAGTCCAAATCCAAGAATTGAAATTCACATTCTTTCCCATCAATGGAATGTGACTATCCAAAATTGGTGATTCTATTTCTAGATCTATGGGTACGGGAATAAATATTAGCTCGAAAAATTGGTCTAAATTGGGTAAGAATAACGGAGTCAATATAGATTCGAAGATGGAAAATGAATCACAAAATTGGGGATCGGGTTCACATTCATAATCAAGTTCAATCTCATTAAAATGAAAACTTGCCAATTCGTCAATGGGTTGATATTGGTCAAGTTCAAGATTTTATGGTGAAATTGAAACTTGGTCAACGTCTTCAAGATACCATGATTCTTAGTTTTCATTAATATAGCTAGAAGTGTCGAGAATAGTCAAAGGTTGGGTAGGAAAAGTTTTCTTATTCCTACGCATGTTTTTCAATCTACTAAGTCTTACTTCTATCATATCGAATGGATCATTTTAGAATTGAATCATGGATTCCATACTCTTTTCTAAGTCAGCATGTTCTTCTTGAAAAGTAGAGTAAGGATCTGTGATTTGAAAATTTTGACGGGATTTTGGGTCTTCTAAAATTTGAATTCGTCACTCAAGCTCTTCTAAGGCTTCCATCCTCTTTTTCCAGTTAATTGATTCTTCTAATGGTTGTTCGGGAGAAGGAGTATATGAAGCTGGATGTTGGTAAGGTGGTTGACTATATGACTCAGAGGAGTTGTATCCCCACTGACTCTGTGAAGAGTAGTGATGATTATTGCAGTCTTGTTCATAGTATTGAGAATGGGGCATGTATTAATTCGGATAAGACCAATCTGGCACACTAGGCTGGTTAAAGTTATGATATGCCAGATTGGTAATATCCGAAAAGGAGGTCGGGGTGTAAAATGAATTACCATTAAAGTTGAAAAAATTATTGATATAAGCCATATCACACAAGAAATGTCAAAATCAAATAAAGAAAAACAAACAAATAAACAAACAAAAAGAAGGAAAAAAATCTAACCTAAGTTAGGGTAAACTTTAGACCTAAACGACTCCTAACTAGTTAGACTGTCCACGGGGGGTATATTGCCAAATCTGACCACAAATTAATCGGCCAGGTAGGGGCAAGATCAGTGGGAGGTATCCATGCCTAAGCAATGGGCCTAATTATGTCAAACCACCAATCTTTGGGGTTTCGCCCCTCAATCCCCAACCTTAGACACCGATTTGACAAGAGTCAAATTCAATCAACTTCCTCCTTAAGGCAGTCTATTATATGAGTTCGAGATGTCCCTAGGGCCAACATCTACTTAGTTTTAGTTAGGCTTGGGTTAGTGAGTGAGGAGATTATTTGTCGGCTAAGGGAGGGTAATGACTTTCCCACCTTATCTTGTTTATAAGACAAGCCCTTAAATCAATTTAGTGCAATGTGTATATGAAAAGCAACACTTAAGCATTGTAAACAATTAAAAAGTGTTCCTATACTACATACTATGCACACGTAGCTTTGCTCAAATACTCTTCAATAGTAATGTAAAATGAAAATGAATTAGATACGTGCCTAAATGCAAAGTCTAAACCGTTTTTAGCATTTAACAAACATCAATTTACTATTGAGGTTAGAAAGTATGTACAATGAGTTAATAAATAAAATAAATAGCTACAGAAATTTAGCTTTGTAATTTAGCCAACCTACAAAAATATAGGTTTGTAGTTCACTTAGATTGCCACTGGAATGTAGCAAATCTGAGGACTTCTGGTCTTTGCTTTCTTGTGCAGAGTCCAGAGCCATTTATATATCCAATACAACAAATATTGATATTTATCCCTGCATACCAAGAACAAAGAAGAAAGTTAACCAAAAATGTAAATCTAAAAAGAGACCGTCCTTCCCTGGCAACGACACCAAAATTTGATTGAGATTTAACCTGCACACAAAATATAAAATTTCAGAAATACAAAATAGAATGTGCAAGTGTTCAATGCTACCGCTATAGCAAGTGACTATATGGGTCATGATCCACGAGGAGGGACTAGTGATGGAAGCGTTTGAGTAAGTTCTCTTTTAAGTTACAAAGAATGGTTAAAGATCTTCTTTTAGTTCTTGAAAAGGAAAAAAAATAAATTACAGTCAAGTTAAGAAGAAAGTAGTATATTGAGAAGGTGGAGAAATAGAAAATAAATTTATATAAAGAAATTAAAAAGAGTGATAAAAGAGTTGGGAGATTGCGGTGTTGGTGATCTAAACTAAAGTTAATAGAAAAGAAAGAAAACCTAAAAGAAATACTTACCTCCTTTGGCCAAATACTTACCTTGAATCTTTACCGACGATGTTACCTTGAAGTGGAGGCAATCAGCGCGTGGCCCATAAGAGTTGATTCTAGTCTCCTTTACATTACATCATCAAGACGATATAAGTATGAAATGATATAGACTGAGACTAAAATCTATCGTCATGAGCTATCGGTGGCACTCGCAAGGGCAAGGCTCTTTTGATGCTATAAGCTCACTTGGATAGCAAATTGGTACCAAAAGAAAAGAAGTAAAGAAGAAAAAGAAAACAAAAACAAAGAAGAACATATAAAAGAAAAGTTACCTCTTTATTGCTTGCAGAAACGATGGAAGAAAGGAGGAGGTTACATCGGTGTCACTCTCAATATAAATCTCTTTCTCTTACTTACATGAATATGAGTCTAACCTATGCTTACAAAGAAATAAAAATTACATAAAATGAAAATAAAAATCTATACTAAAAAGAATAAAAAACTAGCATAAGAATCCTTCTCTAGTTGATCGTTCCTGTAGTCTCTGAAAACCCAGTATTTATAGGCAAAAACCCAATGGAGGAGAGTGTACGAAGATAGGGGGAGCAAATACTCCCCAACAAACATAACAAAACCATGAAAATGCGGCTTTCGTCGCATTTTTGCAGCCAGGGGGTGGTACTCCCTGGTTTCGCGATATGGTTTTATCTCTCCCTGGATTTGCAGTTTTATGTCCTGGATTTGACGAAACCTCCTTTGATCTTCAGCTTTAACCAATTGATCTGTAAAGATTTATTTTAACTAGTTTTCAACCGAATTTATCTTCTCTGATTTGCCTTGATCTGCCATGATTTTCTGATTTCGAATTAACTCTGAATTAAATCAGAATTTTGATAGGCTTTTGGGCTCGTTTCTCTTTCATCTCCTTTAGTAACAGGCCTGTATATAAATTAGACAATAAATAGGATTAAAAATAGAGTCTATTATATAATAAGTATGAGAATGTGACAATAAATATGCAGATTAAGCGACCGATCATCACCCTCCGAGAAGGAAGATCTAATATCTCTTGTGCAAGAGTATATAGATGTTTTCGCTTAGAACTACGAGGATATGCCCTGGGCTTGACCCTCAAGTGGCTATGTATCACCTCAAAATCAATCCAGATGCGAAGCCCGTCAAGCAACAATAACGATGATTCTGCTCTGAGATAATGGAAGCAATTCAGTCAGAAGTCAAGAAGCTTATAGACTCCAGTTTTATCAGGGAAGAGCAACACCCTGATTGGATAGCCAATATCATCCCCATTATCAAGAAGAATGGGAAGATCCGGATTTGCATTAATTTCGTGATCTAAATGAGGCGTGTTCTAAAGATGAGTTTCCCCTTCCAATCACGGATTTCATGATCAACAACATGTGTGGGTACGAACGGATGTCTTTTATAGATGGATTCTCGGGATACAATCAAATTAAGATGTACCCAGACGATGAGAAGCACACATCTTTCAGGACACCATTAGGGGTGTATTGCTATATTGGCATGCCCTTCGGATTGAAGAATATCGGGGCGACATACTAGAGAGTTATGAATGCAATTTTTCATAAGCATATACGCATACAGTGAAAAGCCCCGCCAAAGGCATTCACATAGCAGATCTGAAGACAATATTCGACATCATGCAGGCACATCAATTAAAGATGAATCCCACGAAACCCTTCCTGGGAGTAGCCAGCGGTAACTTCCTCAGGTTTGTCGTGACATCTAAAGGAATCCACCTCGACCCAGAGAAAGTCTGCGCCATCCAAGAAATGCAACCTCCAAGGAATCTTAGAGAGTTTAGAGGATTGCAAGGGCGACTAGCATATATCTGGAGGTTTATCTCAAATCTCTCAATGCCAACCATTCACCAAATTGATAAAGAAGGGGTTTCATTCATCTGGGTTGATGCTTGCCAATAAGCGTTCGAGAAAATCAAGCGAAACCTCACGCATCCACCTGTCCTTACAACTCTGATGTCAGGAAAATCTTTCCTAATATATGTTTGAGCTATGGATCATTCTCTAGGGGCTTTACTAGCTCAGAATAATGATCAAGGATACGAGCATGCAATCTACTACCTGAGTAGCACTATGATCGGAGCTGAACATCGATACAACCCGATCGAAAAAAATTACTTGGCGTTGGTATTTGCTGTCCAGAAGATGCGACACTACTTGGTGGGCCAAACCATACACGTTATATCAAAAGTCAATCCTTTAAGATTGCTTATGATGAAGCCATTATTACTGAATGGTCGATTGGCAAAATGGGCCATGTTGCTCTCCCAATATGAGATGCAATTCCTACCACAAAAACCTGTGAAGGGACAGGCAGTGATAGACTCTTGGCTGAGCACTTAGATTCAAGGACGACCAAACTTTAAGAAGATCTCCCAGACAAGGTCGCTAAAGTTTGCTTGACTCAGACATTTTTCAAAGGACAGGTGTGGTAACTCTTCTTCGATGGCGCATCTAGAACGGGTCCTCAAAAAAATATTATAGCAGGAGTAGGGGTAGTACTTGTCTCCCCATAGAACTACGTAATCCCTCGCGCATTCTCATTAATTGAGCCATGTTCTTGTTGGCCCAAAGGTTACAATCCTCGGTTTTGTATTTTGATGATAACAAAGCATATGAAGTTATTTGGTACTAATCAAATTTAAGAGTGTATTTCAGGGTTCAAAAGGATCTAACAGCTTTCTTCCTCTAAAGGAAGGTGTGATGGCTCAAGGGTACTCATGAACAGGATCATAGCTCAAAACTCTCAATATCGCTCAAATGTCACTATCAGAGAAACCCGCTTCAAGATTCTTGTAGTTGATTAGAACCTTGTAAGAAACTAGTTTGTTAAAGAGTAGAAAATAGATTTGAGGCTCAAAGATATGCATATAAAAAAATGCACGTTTTCAAAAGTATGATTTTTGACATGTTTGATTTTGATACTTGTTCCATGTTTAGAACTTATATCTCATGGCTATGCATGCTTTCTATCTTCTAAAATCCAAACAAAGATTATTTGAAAATTTTCTGTATCTTCAAAAATACCTTGACCTAGTTTTTTGGCCTAGGTTGGTTGACTGTACAGTCAACTGATCCTCTGGCAATTGGGTTGTGCACGTTGTGCACATTCCTGGTCGACCTATTACAGTCAACCGGTCCCCTATTACGGTCGACCAGGCGGTCGACTGACTGTAAGTCATTTGGTTTCGGTTAAACACGGTCGACCGACCGGTTAACTGAGAGCCAACGGTCATATTTTTCTTGAATGGCTGGTCGACCGATACTCTACCAGATTGGCTGCAATGGGCAGTTTGAAAGTTGTTTTTTAACATGCTTTTTAAAAAGTGTTAAGTTGAATTGTAAGGGTCAATTTCTTCCTTTTAAACCTGGTAAAACTATTCTAAATTTGTTTTTCTAAAACCCATATAAAGGGTCATTGGGATTGAATAATTCACAACAACAAATTCCATTGAAAATTTAGTTTTACTTTCAAAGAGAAAAAGTTTCAAGTTTTATTTTGTGCTCTTATTTTCAAAATCTTTAATTGAGTTTTCCTGATCTTAAAATCTCTCTTTTTGATTTCAACTCTCACTTAAATCCTTGAGCTTCAAGTTTATTTTTTTTACTCTATAGGGTTTTGTAAGAGAGTTGCAAAGAGAGTTTTTGTGGTCTTTTGATCACCCAGAGCTTGTTATCTCAATTGGCTTTGTGCTCCCTCTGGTGTAGAGGATTGAGTTGGGGAGTTGTGTACTCTGAGTAGTTGTAATTCCTTATTGTAAGGTCCCTTTGTGGAAGATCCGATAGTGGATAGTGAAATCCTTACGGTGTGAAGGCGGGGACGTAGAGCAGTCGCTCGAATCTCGAAACAAATCATTTTGTTTCCGATTGCTTTATTATCTCTATTTATTTGTTTATCATTCATTCATTCTTATTGATCAATACTCATCTCAATAAGATAGCAATTGAGCACCTCAACTCTTATTTAGAGGAATCACGAGGAGAAGTTCAGAGCCCTTCATGGGAAATTCGGCTTCAAGTCTTGTTTTGAGTGATCGGTTGCATCATCTTATATTATATTATATTGAATTTTTAGTTGATTAGCTATACACCTATTCATCCCCCCTCTAGGTGTAATTTCAATTGGTATCAGAGCTTTGGTCTCTAGTTTTTGGCTTAACAACCTTAGAGAGATTCTTGTTTCAAATCATTTCATTGACATTTTTTTTCTCATCCACTATAGTAAAAATGGCCGAAGGTATTAAGACCTCTCTCAAGTTTGATGGCCTTAACTTTCCCATATGGAAGGTTAAGTGACCATATTTTTACAATCCCTAGGAAGTCGGGTTGCAAAGGCGGTGATTAAACCCTTTAATGTACCTACTGGTGATGAGGACACTTGGTCCGATATTGCCGCCAAGGAGTTTGATGCCAATGCAAAGGCACTATGCATTACTTCAAGCCTTGAATGATGACAACATAGTTAGGGTCATTCACTGTAAATCCGCCTACGAGATTTGGTCACACCTAGTGGTCACTCATTAGAAAACATCATAAGTCAAGAGGGTTAAAATTGATCTCTTGTGTTCTCAATATGAAAATTTTACTATGCATGATGAAAATTTTACTATGCATGAAAATGAGTCCATTGATAATATGATTTAAAAATTTACTAAAATAACTAATGGTCCTTCTTCTTTTGGTGGTTCAATTGACAATGATCAAAAAGTTCGGAAGGTCATTCGTGCACTTTCACCCTCATGGAAAGTCAAAGCCACTACATTGAAGGTGTTAATGACAAAGAAGAGATGGAGCTCATCAGTCTTATCGGTAACCTTTAGACCCATGAGATGGAGAGGAAGGCTAGAGAAGAAACAACACCACAAAAGAAGAAGACAATTGCCTTCAAGGCTACTCCCACCATCTCCGACGATGAAGAAGAAGAAGAGGGTGATGAAGTTCTTTCCCTCCTCGTAAGAAATATAAGGAGGATGTACAACAAGGTAAAGATCAACAATAGGAGACGATGACAAGGAAAGGAAGAAAAGAAAATCATCTGTTTCAACTGTCAAAAACCCGGACATATTATTACCGAATATCCGGATATCAAAAATAAACCATCTTCCTCAAACAAGACAAAGAAGCCATTTATGAAGAAAGCTCTCAAAGCTACATGGGATTCAGAAAGTGAATCCGCAGAGGAGGTGGACACGGCAAACATGTATTTCATGGCAAATGATAACACATCTAAGGTAATTTCTGAACCATTCCTTGATGATTGTGATTTAACTATGGATGAATTAGGAGATGCATTTGTAGAACTTTCAAATAACTATGATTTTCTAAAGAAAAAATATCTAAAAATGAAAAGGAAAATAAAGTTCTTCAAAATAAAATTATCACTCTTTCTAAAGAAAAAGATGTTTTATCTTCCACTCTTTTATCCACACAAAGAGATTTTGATGCATACAAGATTTATGTAAGCAAAGTTTCCCATGATTGATGAAAATGAAATTTCTACTTTAAAAACTAAAATCAACACTTTGGAAAATATTTTAAAAAAATGTGAGTTTAATAAAGCTAAATTAGAAGCCATATTTTTAAGAAAAATTCTTCAAAAAGACATATTCATACTACACATGCTCACACTTCTAAATCACACACTAAGCATGCTCATGTACCACATGCTCATCATACACATCATGCATTCATGAACGGTAGAATTTATATATGTACCTATTGTGGCTGAAAGGGTTACTTAGCTAAATTTTATTTTGATCGTATAAATGCTTCTAATAATCATATTTGGGTTTGAAGTACTAATGTTATAGGATCCAAGAAAATATGGGTACCAAAATTAACAACTTCATTATTTGATGTAGGTACACACAAAGTTCCAAGACGTAGGGAGCGATGATATTTTGATAGCGGTTGCTCAAGACATATGACTTGGGATATAAATAATTTTGCAACCCTATCAAGGTATCAAGAAGGTGGTATCGTCACCTTCAGAGATGACTCAAAGGGAAACATTATCGGTATAGGTAATATTAAAATTGGTTCATCTTCATTGATTGAAAATGTTATTTTAGTTGATAGACTCAAACATATGTTTGACACAGAAAAGGGTGGCTGGTGTAACGTTTCCTTGAATCAGATGAAAAAATTACAGCCGGCTTAATCTTCCGGTTACAAGGGAGGGGGAATATTGAATCTTGAATTCCCCCTTTGTTTAGTGCTGGGTTCTTCGGGTGGCGGTGGAGAGTGAATCTTGTTCTCCGTTGACCGGATGACTGTTTGGACTGTCGGGGATCTTCTCTTCGGTCGGTAGAGGGAGTAACTCAGCTCCGTCTACCAAAACTCTAGAAGAGGAGGTAGGCGCAGAGCGGCTAGTACTCAGTAAGCTCGCTGAAGTGTTTTCTCTCTCTCTGTCGATAATCTCTCCTTTTTTTTTTCTCGGAATCTCTCTTTTGCCCGATAATCGTCCTCCTCCTTCAATAGTGACGGGACTATTTATAGGGTTTTTAGGGGGTGATCGTGCCCCCTAAAAGTGCTCCACGATGAGGGCCAACTTCCCCGCTACATGGGCGGTGGATGGCGCCATAATCGGGGTGGTTACAACCAAGGTGGGGGCACCTTGTTGCTGAGACGCGGGCGTTGAGCCAACGCGCCTTGATGCTGAGACGCAGGCGTTGAGCCAACGCGCCTTGATGCTGAGACGCGGGCGTCGGGCTGACGCGCCTTGATGCTGAGACGCGGGCTTCGGGCCAACGCGCCTTGATGCTGAGACGCGGGCGTCGGGCCGACGCGCCTTGATGCTGAGACGCGGGCTTCGGGCTGACGCGCCTTGATGCTGAGACGCGGGCTTCGGGCCGACGCGCCTTGATGCTGAGACGCGGGCTTCGGGCCGACGCGCCTTGACACTGAGACGCGGGCTTCGGGCCGACGCGCCTTGATGCTGGAACTCTGCTTTCTTAGTGGCTTGTCTGTTTGGACATTTTTAGACAGCCTACAGAATCCCCTCCAAAGTTTCCGATATTCCGCAGTTAAATGGGACGGATTTCGAAATACTTTGGATTTTAGCCACGTTCGCCTTTATGACTGGACTGTTGATGCTTCGGGTTTGATCTTATCTGGATTTGGTCTTCGTGAGTGTACTGTTGAACTCTTTGAAGCCATCAGAGTTGATCGTGTTGAGTGTCTAGATACATAGTCTAGACCTCCCCGATTGCTTTTAGTCTGTCACAGGTGCGCTTTTGGCCGGGAGCGGTTGGTTGTCTGTTTGCGCCAGTGTACTGTTGAACTGATTCGCAGAAGCTGAACGCAGGTTCCTTTTGAAAAGCAGAGATGAAACTGCTTTAAAGACGCGACTTCCATGGGGTGCGTCTTTTTTGGCGATAAGAACGCGACTGATCTCCCATGAGGTAGACGCGATATTTGGCCAGACTGGAATCACGCGAATTTCTTAGAGAGACGCGACCTTCCGAATGCATTCATGGAGAGGCTGACGTGGCATGTCCATCGAGGAGGTGCGTTCTTTGGGCGCGAATTCTGTGCCATGTCATGATTACGCCGCCAGCTGGCCTAGGGAACCGGCAATTTTGCCTTTTGGCGCGCGGATTTCCTGATTCATTAAATGAACTACTCCACGTGTCGACTGCTGACTCGTGGCGGGGTTGCGACGCATGATCTTCTCCGTTCAGAAACGATTTTGTTACACGCGTCAAGCGGCGACTCGCTGCAGCGTCTATCGGGCCACACGCCGCGTATCTTCGCGAATCTTTGTGCCTATAAAAGGCAACAGTTGGAGAGATGTATCTTCTTCTCCGAACGCACTTGCTGAGAAAAAGAATTTCCCTCTCTGTTCATCTGTTTAAACTTGGATCGAATTAGCAATGGCACCCAAAACCAAGCCGACTGCTTCTTCTTCAAAGGCGACCGTCGCCGAGGCCCGGAGGGGCAGCTCCTCCTCTGTGCAGGATGTCGTTCTCCCAGGTCTCCAAGGTAAAGGCCTTTTAGGCGGAAGTTTCGCCATTAAAGAAAGTTCAAAGAACTTTTAAGAACCCTTAACACGCGAATTTTAAATCGTGTTTGATTCCCAGACGCAGTCTTTGGGTTGATAACCGAGGCGCGAGTTTGGACCCTCGCGCCCTTGAGTCCTGCGCTTCAGATTCTTCACTTAGAATATTTTCTATTTGTGAAGGGTTCAGACGCGGCATTGATCCATAAAGTGAGACGCGGCCGTCAGTCCACAGGAACTTAGATTTCACTAAGTCCTTTTGATGAGACGCAGCGTCAATCTCAGATTGATACGCGGTCTTCTTGATGAGACGCAGCGTCAATCCATAGAGTGAGACGCGGTCGTCAGTCCACAGGAACTTAGATTTCACTAAGTCCTTTTGATGAGACGCAGCGTCAATCACAGATTGATACGCGGTCTTCTTGATGAGACGCAGCATTGATCCATAAAGTGAGACGCGGTCGTCAGTCCATGGAGTGAGACGCAGCGTCAATCACAGAGTGAAACGCGGCTCTGAATAACGCGAATCTGTCTTGCTAAGAAAGACGCGGATCGAGCAGACACGGGATACGCAGCCTTGTCTGCTGAAGAGACGCGACTTTCCCATCTGCGTTCAATGCAGCATGACTTAAAAGATTTTTAGGAGATCTTTGAACGTCAAGCCTTCACTGTCGATTGGGATAGCGGGTCATCCGTTGCTTCCCAAGGCAGTTATCCACGCGTCGGCCTCTCATTGGATTCAGGCGTTAATGCCCTTGCATGCAGAACCGACGCTGGCGGTTGAAAAACCGGCGCTCTCGTCGGTTTCCAAAGCAACGTTCCACGCGTCAGTCCTTTATTGGGCTTTGACAGTCGTGCGCGACGGTTCCGATTGATGCACCATTAATGACAGTTATTAGGGACTGCCTATAAAAGGGTGCACCCTCTCTTTCTTCAACAATCCGAACTTGGACTGTTTTCATTTGTTTTGCTCCGAGAGAAGTCTCGCCTTCTTTAGAGTTTCTGACAGAGATCTGTCTCCATGGGTGATGGTGACTCTGTGGATGAAGATGACCCAAAGCTCTCAGGCTTCTGTCTGGTCTCTTCAGGAGGAAAAGCCTCTTGGATCATCTTGTGCACCTGCGTTTGGACGCGGAAAGGCCAGCTCTGGATAGAGGCCCCTGTTGGTATGTCACCCTGATGACATCTATAGCCCATCCAGGCCTGCACCTTGGCGTAACCGTCTGAAAGAAGTCTTGGCGCATTCCTTTTCTGGAATTTGCGCCATTGATTTGAACTCCTCTGAACGCGGGCGCTTGACGCACGCGTTGCTCATTGCGTTTTACAGCCATTGTCTTGACGCGTTTTATAGCCAATGCCTTGGATGAATTCAAAGTTTCCGACCTGAATCTTGTAACTCCTGTTCACCCAACAGAGAGATGGCAATTTTCGGCGTTTGAAGTTTTTCGCGTCTAGTACATTAGACGTGGGTGCAAACTGAGACCGCGTTTGAATCCTGGGTGTGGCATAGTTTTGACTCGCGTCTGTTTCTGCTGACGCGGTGGTTTGACTGTGCAGATCATTTCCGCGTCTGAAGTCCCTAATGACTGCCGCGTCTGTCACTTAGTTTTCTTTGTTAAAGTATACTAAGTTTCAGATTTCTAACTCTCTTGTTTATTCTTTGTAGGTAGGCTTGATCGTCCTTTTTCAGATTCGCTGGGCCCCGGAAAGAATATATCAGCTGGCGAACTTGCTCAATGTTCGTTTGTAAGAGAGTAAATTACGGTCCTCGTCGTTTGTAAGAGAGTAAACTATATCTCTGACGAGGACCCAAATCTCGCCAAGGTCTCTTCAGATCTCCTGCACCACTCTTGCCTGATGGCAAGAGATGGTCAGGGTATGCATGACGACGATGAGGTTCCGGCGGTTGTGGTGGCGGAGAGGATCCTCTTCCTCTCCGATCCCAGAAGTGACATCAAGGACAGTCCATGTCCTTTGGATGGCCTGCGGGGGAAAGATCAACTCTTGAACGAAGGGTTGCAGGCTCTTCTGTTGCCACCGGACCTCAAGAACACCATTGCTCCTGGCTTAGTCAGCTAGGGCGCTTTCGAAGTTGGCGTCGTGCATCAAAGTGCAATCGGTTCCAACAGTCGCCACAATTTGGCACTTCTCCAGACATCATGCACTTAGGATCAGATGCGGCTTCAAGGAGTGAGTACGGCCTCAGAGAGAGAGAGGGACTTCTTTGTACTCCTTAATTGTAACACTCAATCTTATTGTATAAGAGAGCGTTTTGTATCACTTTCATGTGTTTGGATATGAATAAAAGTGACACTTTTTTTTGCCTCTTTCTGTTGTCTTGAATGTTTTGTTTTAGAAGCAAAAGAATGATTTTGGTGGACCCGCCACTTTATAAAAGAAAGTGACAGGGGGAATGCGTACTCCCAGAGAAGGTGAACTTTTGTCAAGTGTCTGGGATTGACTTGATTCAAGGTCAGCTGGGGAATTTGATAAAACATTGTCAGCGGTGTAATGTTAACCTAACAATGTCTTTAGGTGGACCTGTTATTCTGTTGAAGAGAATAACAAGTGAAACTAGACCCGCGAGGAATCTAGTAAAGCTTTTACCGTTAGAGGTGTGATATTAACTTAACTCAGAATGTCACTGTCATAGGTGTAATGTTTAACTTAACAGTGAGGTAATGCTAGAGGTGTGATGTTGAACTTAGCATTGGTCATCTCGACTTAGACAAGGAAGTCGAGGAACGGTCATGGCCATAGGTGTATTGTTGAACTTAGCGATGACTCGGATGCTAGAAGTGTAGTGTTAACTTGGCATCATCCATTTCAGCTTCGATACGGAAGTCTGAAGAAAGGTGACTATCAGAGGTGTGATATTAACTGACAGGCACTCGATGTACTGCTTAGAGGTGTAATGTTAACTTAAATAGTAGTTTGTCAGAGGTGTAATGTTAACTTGACAAGAATTGGCTCGTGATAAGAGCAATTTGAGGACCTGTCATTCTATTGATGAGAATTGACAAGTGAAATTTGAAATGCCAGAGGTATAGTGTTAACTTGGCAAATTTGAGAGTTTGTTACTCTATGCAGAGTTAACAAGCAAAGTTTATACCCGACAAAGAGTATTCATTACCAGAGGTATAGTGTTAACGTAGTAATGATTGCATTTTGTGGTCCTACCATTCTATGGACGAGAATTGGTAAGGGATTTTGGAGGAAAGAGTGGACTCGAGTCCACTTAGGATTTTTAGCAAACCCTCAGCTATCAACGGGTTTGACATGCCTTTACCAACTACCGTTTGAGTTGGGCTAGCCATGCTATTCCCCTCAGCATGATGAGTTGTCGAAGACTTATGTTGGGCTTAAAGGCCAACATTTTCCCCTATCCTTAGCCGTCGAGGGCGTCGGATCAAATGGGAACGTGTCCCTTAGGATTTTTAGCAAATCCTCAGCTGTCAACGGGTTTGACATGCCTTTACCAACTACCGTTTGAGCTGGGCTAGTCATGCTATTCCCCTCAGCATGATGAGTTGTCGAGGATTTATGTCGGGCTTAAAGGCCAACATTTTCCTCTATCCTTAGCCGTCGAGGGCGTCAGATGTTTGATCAGAGGTGTACTTTTAACTTGATCGGAGGAAGAGTACTATTAAGGATAGTACTTCTTCAAGAATTTGCCATTGATCGGCATCATGAGTGTATCGCCATTTGAAGTTATGAGGCGATATGACCCATTTGAGTAGACTGACTCTACCACAAATGGTCCTTCCCATTTGGGTTGAAATTTTCCTTTTGTCTTGTGCGTCATGACCATAGGTCTTCGGACGGCTAAGACAAGGTCGCCTTCTTGAAAGTTCGCATTTTAACTTTCTTGTTGAAGGCTCTGGTGATTCGAGCTTGGTAGAGCTCGATTTGCTGTTGGGCTTGCAAACGCTTGTCGTCTAAGGCTTCCAACTCCTGGAGTCGCTGCTGATGCTTCTCCTCAGTTGTCATTTCCGCTGTCAAGGCGACGCGTAGAGAGGGAATTTGTATTTCCAATGGAAGGACGGCTTCGCATCCGTATACCAAGGAAAATGGCGTGGCTTTAGTTGGGGTTCGCACCGTTGTGCGGTAGGCCCATAAGCATTCACCCAGCTTGTCGTCCCAGTCTCGTTGACTTTTCGAGACGAACTTTTTGAGAAGCTTGCCAATAGTCTTGTTGAAGGCTTCTGCAAGACCGTTAGCAGCAGGATAGTATGCCGTTGAGGACACACTCTGGATTCTGAACTTCGCGCAGAATCTCTGGAAAGCCTGGCTGATGAACTGGGGTCCATTGTCATAGATGATACGCCGAGGCACACCGAAGCGATAAATAACGTGATGTTTCACGAACTTGATCACGTTAGAAGATTTCACCTCTTTCAAAGGGATAGCTTCGGCCCACTTTGAGAAGTAATCGGTTATCGCTAGAATGAACCGATGTCCTTTCGATGATGGTGGGCTGATAGGGCCAACCACGTCCATCCCCCACATTTCAAACGGCCAAGTAGAGGTCGTTGAGTGGAGGTACCCTGGTGCTTGATGGATGAAATCGCCGTGTATTTGGCAGGCGTAACATCTCTTAGCATAAGCGACAGCATCGGCAATCATCTTGGGCCAATAGTAACCCATCCTTTGGAGTCGATGTGCCAATTTCGGGCCAGGTTGATGAGCTCCACAAGTACCATCGTGGGCTTCTTTCAATACTCCTTGGGCTTCTTTTGATGAGAGGCATCGGAGCAGGATCCCGTCATGCGATCGACGATACAATGTTCGCGAAATCGCATTATAGTAGAATTTGGGGGCTTTCCTCCGAATGGCGGCCGCCTCCTTGGTGTCTTCGGGCAGAATGCCGTATAAGACAAAATCAATGTAGGAGAATCGCCAGTCTTTAAGCCCTGAAGCGGTCGACACTTCAAGTGTTTCTTTACCGCGACGATCTCCCGCTGACCCTGGGTAGTCTCCGAGGGGAATTTTTTGACAGTATAGGTCGTGGCTATAGACGAATACTTTCTCCATTGCTCCAGCTGGAAGAGCTAAGGAAGCAGCGAGGGATGCGAGTGCATCCGCATGTGCATTTGCCTGCGCGGTACATGGTCGATGTAGAAGTTTGAAAACCTTTCGGCCATGTGAATTGTCGCGTTGTAGTAGGGTACTAGATCTTCATGTCTGGCCTCGTACTCTCCGCGAACTTGGCTGACGATGAGTTTAGAGTCACCGTAAGCCTCGAGATTTTAACGCCAATCTCATCGGCGAATTGCATCCCAATCAAAAGAGCGTTGTATTCCGCCACATTGTTGGAGCAAGGCTCCGTTAGCGAGACAGCTCGGGGGATCACATAATTTTGTGGGGAGACAAGTACTACTCCTACCCCCGCCACTACGTGTCCCTTTGGGCTTGTCCTTGATGCACCGTCGAAGAAAAGTTGCCATACTTGACTTTCGAACAACGTCTGAGTCAGGCAGACTTCGGCGGCCTCGTCTGGGAGATCCTCATAGAGTTTGGCTGCCCTCGGATCTGGGTGTTCAGCTAAGAAGTCCACCATCGCTTGTCCCTTAATAGCCTTTTGTGGCAGAAAATGCATCTCATATTGTGATAGCAATATGGCCCATTTTGCCAGCCGGCCATTTAGTGAAGAAGGCTTTGTCATAAGTAACCTCAGAGGGTTGACTTTTGATATGACATTTATAGTCTGGCCTACCAGATAGTGTCGCATTTTCTGAATGGCGAACACTAGTGCCAAACATTCCTTCTCGATCGGGTTGTACCGATGTTCGGCTCCGATCATTGTTCTACTCAGATAGTAGATTGCCTGTTCTCGTCCTTGTTCATCATTCTGAGCTAGTAGAGCTCCCAGGGAATGATCCATTGCTCGGACGTACACCAGGAAAGGCTTTCCGGACACCGGAGCTGCAAGGACTGGTGGTTGGGTGAGGTAGTGTTGATCTCCTCAAATGCTTTTTGACAAGCGTCGTCCCAAATGAATGAAACACCCTTTTTCATCAGCTTGGCGAAGGGTTGGCATCTCCCGGAAAGGTTTGATATGAACCTGCGGATGTACGCCAATCGTCCTTGTAATCCCCTGAGCTCCTTGAGGCTTCTGGGGGGTTGCATCTCTTGGATAGCGCGGACTTTCTCTGGATCCAAATAGATTCCTGTGGAAGTCACAACAAATCCTAGGAATTTGCCACTGGCTACCCCCAGAAAGGATTTGGTGGGGTTCATCTTCAATTGATGAGCCCGCATGATGTCGAAGACCACCTTCAGGTCTGCTATGTGATCACCTTTAGTGCGGCTTTTCACTGCAATGTCGTCAACATAGCATTCCACCGTTTTGCGTATCTGCTGATGGAAAATGACGTTCATGGCCCTTTGGTATGTTGCCCCTGCATTCTTCAGTCCGAAGGGCATGACGGTGTAGCAATACACCCCTAGAGGTGTCCTGAAGGAGGTGTGCTTTTCGTCATCGGGATACATCTTGATTTGATTGTATCCTGAGAACCCGTCCATAAAGGACATTCGCTCGAATCCACAAGTATTGTCAATCATGACATCTGTGATTGGCAATGGGAATTCGTCTTTGGGGCAGGCCTCGTTTAGATCACGGAAGTTGATGCAGATCCGGATCTTCCCATTCTTCTTGGCGACGGGGACGATGTTGGCTACCCAGTCAGGATGTTGTTCTTCCCGGATGAAGCCAGAATCGATGAGCTTTCTGACTTCTGATTGAATTGCCTCCATTATCTCTGGACGGAACCGTCGCTGCTGTTGTTTAACAGGCTTCATGTCCGGATTAATGTTGAGGCGATGCATAGCCACTTGAGGATCAAGTCCAGGCATGTCCTCATAATTCCAGGCGAAGACATCTATATACTCTTGTACAAGAGATATTAGATCCTTCTTCTCTGGAGGCGACAGGCCGTCACTTATGAAGATGGGCTTGGGGTTGGTCTCATCTCCTAGGTTGATCTGAACAACCTTGTCATCTGTGGGTGGCTCACGCTGTTCAAAGCGGATATCCCAAAGGGCATTCAAATGTTTGATCCAAGGATCTGTATCAGGTTGGATCATTTCTTCAACTTCATCTTCCAGATGGCCTGTTGAAACCATGTTTACTGAAAGCCCTTTGAAGATGTTGCCGACATTGACATCTGACTCCCATGATGACGTGTCTGAAGAGCAATCGTTGCTCGACGATTCTTGAGAATCAGAGGCTGATGGGACCGGAGTTGATACATAGCCCAACCCCCTACACGTCCGATGATAATAATCGGGGGCCTTCCCTTTTGGCACAAAGGATCGAAGTAGCGTCCTCCTTCCTTTGCCGAAGTTCAACCCGGGCTTGTTGGTTATATCGTACCCCATTTGCTTCATCATTCTGAGTGCTTTCGATTTATAATGGTCGAGCTGAGGGGATTCCTCCTCGCTTTCTGATTCTTCGCGGGGCATTGGTTCAGACGAGATTCGCCCAAAAAGTATTGGTCTTTGGCCTTTTCGTCTTGCCGGAACCAAGAATATAGATTCCTACGCATCGCCATTATCCTGGTATGTCCCGAAAGATGATTTTACTGGTACATGCAATGATGTCAAAGCATCCATTGCCGACCAGATGTCATCGTTTACGTCGGTAGTAGTATCCGACGGTATTGAATCGGATGCACACGCAGAAAAATATTCAAAGTCTAGACTTTCATTAATATACCAACCGCCTGCATCGTCGGTGGTATTATCAACATCGAGCTTATTAGTGCTCTTTACAAGTGGTTTTAACTCCCACAGGCACTTTTCTTGCTCGGGCTCAGTGTCAGCCTCATTACCAGAGTCCGGCGCCTCCAGTTGCGGGGTTTCATCCACCGGATCCTGATATAAAAGGGAATCCGTGAAATAATTCTCGACTCCCTTGAACGGATACCTTTCGGCAACCAACGTTTGCACCTTCCCACTCGCGTCAATGTATTTCATGACTTGGTGAAGAGTGGAGGGAACGATGGAGTTGCGGTGGATCCATGGTCGTCCTAGCAGCAGATTGTAGGAAGTGTCGGCATCGATGACGTAACACGTCACCTCCGACTTGAGGCTCCCAATCTGGCACTTGAGCTTGATCTTCCCCATCGGACGGGTGCCGTTGGCATTGAACCCGTAGATGGTCGTCTGTGTAGGGCTCAGACGGTGGGTAGGGATGCCGAGGTGTTGCATGACTCGGCGGGGCATAATGCTCAATGCGGACCCTGGATCTACCTGAATGCGGTTCACCTCAGATGATCCGATTGTAACCTGTGAAGTACAGGGGTCGATCATGTTTCCCTTTCACCTGCATATCATCTGCCGTGAAGGTGATGCAGGGGGCATTCTGGGAAGTGTGGAGGCAATCCTCTACATCTTCCTCCTTCGGCACCTGGGTCACGAAGGCCTCAGCATTCGCCAGAGCTTCTTGCAGAGCCTCTCTGGTTGACTTTGATAGCCTCAGGAGTTCATACAAGGTGATGCGTGCCGGGATGTTGGCTAGTTGAGCCAAGACATCGAAGCGGTAAGGTGTCGAGGATCCTTCCGCTGCACCTTTTGAAAGAACCCGAGAAAACCGAGTTTCTTTCTGTTTCTCCACAGGTGGTTTTGCGGAGGGCTTGGCTGGTTCTACGGCTGGTTGCGGAGAAGCCGCTGCCGTCTCGCCGTACTGCTTCAAGTATGCCTGTCCTGAACGGGTCCCCGCCATCGGTTGGCTGGGCTCTGCGGCCAGGACTATTGTTTCCTCTTCTGAATCAGTCAGCGAGGGAACATCATCCTCTGCTTCTCGGGAGGAAGCACATACCACATGGCAGGACGAAGCTTTTGCCTTGCCTTTGGACTTCCTGTTGGTTACAGTAGTCCATTGTTGTTCATCGACGAGGTCAGGGTGGACCCACATGGTTTCCCCCTGAGGTGTAGGGACGGCTACCAAGCCCTTCTCCTGCTGCTGGTGAGGGTCTGTGTTGACCACTCTTAATTCTCCCCTTGGAATAGGAGTTACCCTCGCAGGCGTTGGAGGTTGTCTCCCGAACTGGAGAACCGACATTACATTGGCCGTGACCTTCTTCTGCTCTGGTCGGAGCTTGAGCACCTCCGCGTCAATCAAAGCCTAAGGATGTCTTTGAAGACGTAGCAGCTTTTGGTAGGATGTCCCAACATCCTGTGGTACATGCAGTAGTTGGGATTGTCGGTCTTGCCGACTTCCTCCGGGCGTCTAATTTCAGGGAGCTTCAGTCGATTGCTCTTGTTGAGTAGCTTGAAGAGCGAATCGACGTGTTCCTCCTTGAAGGAATACTGCTTGTTGGGGCGTGGCTGGCTTGAAGAGCCACTTGCCCTGCCTGTTTGAGGTTTGGTGGGAGATTTGGTCTCCGTCGCCAAATTATCCTTCCGCTTCGTCTGGAGGGAGGTGTCTGGTGCCGGTGCACGCCTTGTCGACCTTTCCGGCCTCAGCTTGCCTTCCTCTGCCTTGACACGGGCAACAATCTCCTCAGCCTGTTCACCTTGTTGGACTAACTGCTTCCAGGTGCGACTTTCAGCAACTCCTATTTGAGCAAGGAGTGAGGTTTGGAGATTGTGGCGGCATGTTTCCACCAGGGTGGCCTGGGTCATACCGCTTGGGCACCGGAGTGCCGTGTTCGGAAATCTTTCCACGAAAGATTTGACGGACTCCCCTCTCCGCTGTTTGGTAGCTAAAAGGGTGGGCATTGTGACTTCGGAGTCATCTTCGAAGAAGCGTGTCAAGAACAGCTTCTCTAGATCCCCCCAGTTCTTGATAGAACCCTCCGGGAGCTTCATAAACCACTCAAAAGCCAACCCTTTCAGGGTGCCGATGAACAGTCGCGTCAGGATGGCGTCATTATCTACCACATTCCCGGTCTGGGATTTGAAGTAGTAGATGTGCTGGTTGGGTGACCCCTTCCCGTCGAATGCTTGGAGGGTTGGAGCCTTGAACTTAGGAGGGTATGGAACTAAGTCCCACTCAGCCGGATAGGGCCGGACCACTCCAGCTTCTTGGAGGTCCTTGCGATTGGCAAGGGCCTCGAGGCGTCGTTCCAATTGACTCATCCTCTTAGCATGAGTCTTCTCCTGGTCTTGGTCGCTTCTTACCTGCGACGAGGGCTTGGACACATCCGAGGTAGATCGTCGTGTCTCGTCGGAAGGTTCGGAGGGTGGGCTTCCTCCCTTTCTCCCTTTCCCCTTCGGCCGTCTAGGAGGAGATCTCGCTCTTTCTTCAAGCAATTTCTCAAGCATATGCTTGAGAGAGTCAATGGATCTCTGTTGAGAGGCGATTATATCCATCTGGTGCTTCTGCGTCTGTTCTAAACGCCTGGCCGTCTCCTCAAGAGTGTCTGCCATATAAGCGGAAGCCTCCTTCTCGACGGAAGAGTTTGAAGCCTGCGACTCCACTATAGCGGAGTGAGAATCACCCATTCTAATGCCGCGGGCTAAGGCATTATAGTCAATTGGGGGAATGGCCCCTGTCCGGGTGCGAGTGTGTTGATACACCCCCTCCGGCTCAGAGTCAGATTCCTCTGAGTTGACCATTGGTTGTTTTCCCTTACTTCTGCTAGTCATGTTTGCAGTAAGCTCCGGGTATTCAACATCTGAGAAGGTTCTCCTCCTGTGGGAGCGTCTTCTTTTGGCTGACGGGGGAATCAGGGTCAGCTGTCTGATTAAGGACTGCTGGTGCACGCCTGATCCATAATGGCATCCAAGGAACATATGGATGAGTTGTTGACAGCAGCATGACGAAGTGGCTTGATTGGCACTTCTTTTCCTTGTCAAATAATCCCTCAAATCCGTGGGAGGGGAATTAAAGAGACTGGTCTCGCAACGTCGAAGACGGGAGACAGTCATGTGCTGTTCAGCCTGGACGCAGACTTCAGGGACGCGGCTCTCATGACGCGGCTGTATGACGCGCGCGCGCGAGTCTCGCGTTGCTGCCTGATGCGTTTAGGCAGAGTTGCTTGAGAGAGAGTGGGCTGCTGGGCCACACGCCTATGAGTGCGTACTTCCTGCGTTTGAAAAGACGCGGAGGTTTCACCCTGGCGTTTGATGAGTTGGTCCTCGGAGGACTCAACTTGAGGAGTATCGCGTTTGGGTCGCCAAACGCGGATCTCACGCACTGGACGAGGTGCCGGCAAGGCATCAGATTGTACGCCGCGTCCACCCCCGGTCAGACAAC
Source organism: Agave tequilana (assembly GCA_038442645.1). NCBI lineage: Eukaryota > Viridiplantae > Streptophyta > Magnoliopsida > Asparagales > Asparagaceae > Agave > Agave tequilana. The sequence continues at coordinate 231,261 of JAVJIF010008648.1, forward strand.
CAACGGTTCCGACTTGGAGTTGACGCGCGCGTCTCCTCTGTCGACGCTCAGCATTCCGGTTGCGTCGAGGAGGTGGAGAGAAACCAACAACATCCTGGTTTATAGAACCAAGAGTGTTCACCACGCGGGTCTCCTGAGAGACGTTGACGCGGGTATTCTGCGCGACGCAGTTGATCGCAGCAGCAGTGGTGCCTGGGACCACGCGGGCCTTCTGGGAGGCGTTGGCGCGTGTGTTCTGTGCGACGCGGTTGATCGCAACAGCAGTGCCTGAGGTCACGCGGGCCTTCTGGGAGGCGTTGGCGCGTGAACTTGTCTTGGCACAGTGGGCATCGGCACCCGACAGAGCCTCAGATTGGGCTTCGGGTAGCTTTTCAGTTGAGACCCTGCGGCAGACGCGGGTCTTTGGGCTCTTGGAGCCAGAAGAGAGGAACTCTTCATACTTCGCCTGGTCGAACTCGACAACGAGTGTTTCGACCATCTTCCCTTACGGAGAACATCATCCTGCGCCACGATCTGTTCGTCAGTGACGAAAGTCGTCCCCAGCGGAGTCGCCATCTCTTGTTTGACACGGAAAAGGGTGGCTGGTGTAACGTTTCCTTGAATCAGATGAAAAAATTACAGCCGGCTTAATCTTCCGGTTACAAGGGAGGGGGAATATTGAATCTTGAATTCCTCCTTTGTTTAGTGCTGGGTTCTTCGGGTGGCGGTGGAGAGTGAATCTTGTTCTCCGTTGACCGGATGACTGTTTGGACCGTCGGGGATCTTCTCTTCGGTCGGTAGAGGGAGTAACTCAGCTCCGTCTACCAAAACTCTAGAAGAGGAGGTAGGCGAAGAGCGGCTAGTACTCAGTAAGCTCGCTGAAGGGTTTCTCTCTCTCTGTCGATAATCTCTCCTTTTTTTTTCTCGGAATCTCTCTTTTGCCCGATAATCGTCCTCCTCCTTCAATAGTGACGGGACTATTTATAGGGTTTTTAGGGGGTGATCGTGCCCCCTAAAAGTGCTCCACGATGAGGGCCAACTTCCCCGCTACATGGGCGGTGGATGGCGCCATAATCGGGGTGGTTACAACCAAGGTGGGGCACCTTGTTGCTGAGATGCGGGCGTTGAGCCAACGCGCCTTGATGCTGAGACGCGGGCGTTGAGCCAACGCGCCTTGATGCTGAGACGCGGGCGTCGGGCTGACGCGCCTTGATGCTGAGACGCGGGCTTCGGGCTGACGCGCCTTGATGCTGAGACGCGGGCGTCGGGCCGACGCGCCTTGATGCTGAGACGCGGGCGTCAGGCCGACGCGCCTTGACGCTGAGACGCGGGCTTCGGGCCGACGCGCCTTGACGCTGAGACGCGGGCTTCGGGCCGACGCGCCTTGATGCTGGAACTCTGCTTTCTTAGTGGCTTGTCTGTTTGGACATTTTTAGACAGCCTACAACATAACCTATTGAGTATTAGTCAACTATGTGATCGAGGTTTCAAAGTTATTTTTGATGATTATTCTTGCAATATTTTAGATTGTAAAACCGATGCTTGCATTCTTTCCAGATTTCATAAAAATAATGTATATATTATTGATATGTTAAATCTATATTACAATGCTAAATGTTTAAATGCTTTCAATGAGGATTTTTGGTTATGGTATAGAAGATTAGGCCATGTGTTTTTTGACCATCTATCTAGAATTAACTCTAAGGAATCGGTGAAGGGTATTCCTTACTTGAAGTTTGAAAAGGACCGCATTTATGATGCGTGCCAACATGAAAAACAAACCAAGTTCTCTTTCAAACCAATTAAAGATATCATGACATCTAGGCCATTAGAGTTAATCCACATGGATTTGTTTGGTCCTACGAAAACCAAAAATTTAAATGAAAACCGTTTTGTTTTGTTTTAGTTGACGATTTTTCTCGTTTTACATGAGTTTTTTTTTGAAACATAAAGATCAAGCTTTTTCGCATTTTAATGTTTTTTGAAAAAGGGTTGAAAAAGAAAAAGGTTTTTTGATTTACGCATAAGAAGTGATAGAGATAGTGAATTTATTAACCATTCTTTTATCACTTATTGTGAAAAAATGAAATTAGGTATGAATTGTCTTGTCCTAGAACTTCACAACAAAATAGAGTTGTTGAAAGGAAGAATCATACTCTTTAAGAAATGGTTAGGACAATGATTAGTGAATATAGATGCCCTCAATATTTATAGGCCGAGGCCGTAAACACTTTATGTTACATATCAAATAGAATTTATTTTTGTAAAAATACTTTCAAAACTTCTTTTGAAATTTACTATTTGAGAAAGCCTAATGTTTCTTACTTTAGAGTTTTTTGAATGCAAATGTTTTGTTTTAAACACCAAAGATAACTTAGATAAATTTGATGTAAAACTTTTGAAGCTATTTTTGTTGTTATTCTAACACTAGTAAGGCTTATACAATCTTCAATAAATCTACTTTGACAATTGAAGAAGCTATGCATGTTAAATATAAAGAATCTAATGCTTTTATTAAGAATATTATAGAGATTGATTCTCTAGGTGAAGACATGGAGAAAGTAACCTTGAAAGACTCACATATCCTAGAAGATAAGCCAAAGCTTGATAAATAAGGTGAAGTTTAGGAGGTTGAAGTGGCACCAACACTACCACTTCCAAAAAATTGGAGATTCGCTATAAGTCATCCCAAGGAACTCATCATAGGTGATGTATCAAAGGGGTAACTACTTGCTCCAAACTTCATGATTTTTGTGGCCATTTTTGCTTTTGTTTCTCATATTAAACCAAGGAACATCCTCGAAACTGAGAGTGACTCATATTAGTTGCTTGCCATGCAAGAAGAGCTCAATCAATTTGAGCACAATCAAGTTTGGCATCTTATTCCTGACCCCATGATAGACTAATAATTGGTACTAAATAGATTTTTAAGAACAAGTTGGATGAGTCAGGTAATGTTGTTAGGAATAAAGAATCAATTTGAGGTAACCTTTGCACCCGTACCACGGCTTGAAGCCATACGGATTACACTTGCTTTTTCTTCTTATAAAGATTTCAAACTTTTTAAATGAATGTCAAAAGCGCATTTTAAATGGTTTTATTGAAGAGGAAGTGTATGTTAAACAACACCCTGGGTTTATTGATCCTACACATCCGGATTTTGTTTTTAAATTAGACAAAACTTTATATGGTTTAAAACAAGCTCCTAGAGCTTGGTATGAAAGACTTTCAACATTTCTTATTTCAAATAGTTTTGTAAAAGATAAAATAGATACCACTTTGTTTACAAAACATGTAGATAGTGATATTCTTATTGTTCAAACTTATGTTGATGATATTATATTTGGATCTACTAAAGAAAAGCTTTGCAAAGATTTAGAAATATACATGAAGGATGAGTTTGAGATGTCTATGATGAGCGAGCTAAACTACTTCCTTGGACCCAAATCAAGCAAAAAAGTGATGGGATTTTTATAAATCAAGCCAAGTACACAAGGGAACTCATTAAGAAATTTAGACTGGAAGGGGCAAAGACAAGCAAAACTCCCATGGCTACCATAACAAAACTTGATAAGGATGAATAAGGTATAAATGTAGACATTAAACTTTATAGAAGCATGATTGATAGTTTACTATATTTAACGGCTAGTCGGCCGGATATAATGTTTAGTGTATGTTTATATGCTAGATTCCAATCTTGTCCTAAAGAGTCCCACTGATTGCCGTAAAACGCATTATTAGATACCTTAAGGGCACTATTGGAATGAGTTGTTGGTATCCGAAGACCGGACAATTTTTCATGATGAGTTTCGGATGCTGATTATGCAGATTGTAGAGTGGATAGAAAGAGTACAAGTGAAACTTGTCAGTTTCTAGGAAATTGTCTTATTTCATGGTCTTCCAAGAAATAAAATTCTATAGCCCTCTCAACCATCGAGGCGGAGTATGTTACGGCCGGGGCTTGTTGTGCACAAGTCCTTTGGATGAAACATACTCTCCTTGACTATGATTTACATTATAATTATATTAAAATATTTTGTGATAATACTAGTACTATTCATATGACTAAATTGCAAATCAACATATTAAGACAAAGTACATAGAAATTCGATATCACTTTCTTAGAGATTACTATGAGAAAGGTGATATTGAAATTGATTATGTTTCAACTGGTTTTCAACTAGCAGATATTTTTACTAAGCCACTTAATTTTAACAGATTTTCTTTCATTTGTAGAGAACTAAATGTTTGTATTGTTGATTCATGAGTTTTCCTTCTAATAAAATCTACATATGTACTAATTTTTGGTTGTTTTTTTTGGCTTACCTTTTGATACATGACAAAAAGGGGAAGAAGTATTTATGAAAGGTATTTATTGGTATTGGTATTTGAGTATTTATTGGTATTTAAGCATCTATGGTACTTGAGTATTTATTGGTATTTGTTTGATCATGCTCTTATACTTGCCTTAATCATATGATATCTTGTACTTGATAGCTCGCATAACTTGAGGGGAGCTTTTACAAAGCTATTTTCTAGATTTTTATTTTAAATAGCTCATATGTTTTGTCATCATCAAAAAGGGAGAGATTGTTGGCCCAAAGGTTACAATCCCCGGTTTTGTATTTTGATGATAACAAAGCATATGAAGTTATTTGGTACTAATCAAGTTCAAGAGTGTATTTCAGGGTTCAAAAGGACCTAACAGGTTCTTCCTCTAAAGAAAGGTGTGATGGCTCAAGGGTACTCAAGAACGGGATCATAGCTCAAAGCTCTCAATATCGCTCAAAGCTCACTTTCAGAGAAGCCCACTTGAAGATTCTTGCAGTCGATTAGAACCTTATAAGAAACTAGTTTGTTAAAGAGTAGAATATAGATTTGAGGCTCAAAGATATACGCACACAAAAATGCACATTTTCAAAAGTATGATTTTTGACATGTTTGATTTGATACTTGTTCCATATTTTTTAAAAAATTTCAATGTTTAGAACTTGTATCTCATGGCTATCCATGTTTTCTATCTCCCAAAATCTAAACAAAACTTATTTGAAAATTTTCTGTATCTTCAAAAACCTTGACCTAGTTTTTTGGCCTAGGTCGGTCGACCGGGTGGTCGACCGTGCCTATTAAAGGCCAGAACGGCCAACCGCACGGTCGACCGATCCTCTGACAATTGGGGTGTGCACGTTGTGCACGTTCCCAATCGACCGATCGTCGACCGGTCCCCTATTGCAGTCGACGGGCGGTCGATTGATTGTAAGTCATTTATGTTGGTTAAACACCGTCGACTGACGGGTCGACCGAGAGCCAACGATCATATTTTTTTAAATGGCCGGTCGACCAGCCAGCGACCGATACTCTGCCAGATTGGCAGCAACGTGCAGATTTTCAAAGCTGTTTTAAACATGTTTTTTAATATGTGTTAAGTTGAATTTTAAGGGTCAATTTCTTCCTTTTAAATTGGTAAAACAATTCTAAATTTGTTTTTTTAAAACCTATACAAAGGGTCATTGGGATTAAATAATTCACAACAACAAATTCTATGAAAATTTAGTTTACTTTCAAAGAGAAAAGTTTCAAGTTTTATTTTTGTAGGCTGTCTAAAAATGACTAACAGACCAGCCATTAAGGAAGCAGAGTCTCAAACTCTAGACGCGAGGAATCGATGCTCGCGTCTCAGCATTAAGACGCGTTGGCTCTACACCCGCGTCACAACGTTCAGACGCGTCGGCCCGAAGCCCGCGTCTCAGCCTCAAAGATGCGTCGGCCCGAAGCCCGCGTCTCAGCATCAAGGCGCATCGGCCCGACGCCCTCGCCTCAGCATCCAGACGTGAAGGCCCGAAACCCGCGTCTCAAGGCGCGTTTGGCTCGACGCCCGCGTCTCAAACTTCAAACGCGTTTGGCCCAACGCCCGCGTCTCAGTTGCAACTGCCCTGATTGCGGGGCCAGTCACCGCGCATATAGCGGGTAGTGCCCCTCATTCGGGAGCGTTTTCAGGAGGCACCTTCACCCCCTGAGATCCCTATAAATAGCCTTGTTTTGCTATGAAGGGGACAGACACACACAGGGATAGAGGCTTGAGAGGATCGAAGCTTGGCAGAAGATCGGAGTTGAAGAGAGAGAGCTTTGAGATAGGGCATCATCAAAATCGATCGAATCCAGGCAGAAGGATCATCAAGAGAGAAGCACGACTCTTCAGCGAGCTTACTGAGTAAAGCCGCTCTTCGCCTACCTCCTCTTTGAGAGTTTGGTAGACGGAGCTGAGTTACTCTTTCTACCGACCGAAGAGAAGACCCCCGACGGTCCAGGACGTCATCTGGTCAACGGAGAACAAGATTCACTCTCCATCGCCACACGAAGAACCCAGCTTTAAACAAAGGAAGATTCAGACATCCTCCCTCCCTTGTAACTGGAAAGAGGGAAGAGTAGTTCTTTTGGTTGTAATCGTTTCGCTTGAATCAAGGAAATCTTTTACAGCTAAAACCACTTTCTCCGACCACAAAACTTTCCGGCACCCTACAAGAGATGGCGACTCCGCTGGGGGACTACCTTCGTTACTGACGAGCGCACACCGTGGTGCAAGATGACGTTCTCCGTAAGGGGAAAATGGTCGAATCCCTCGTCGTCGAGTTCGACCAGGCGAAGTATGAAGAGTTCCTCTCTTCTGGCTCCAAGAGCCCAAAGACCCGCGTCTGCCGCAGGGTCTCAAGTGGACAGCCCCTGAAGCCCAATCTGAGGCTCTGTCGGGTGCTCCTGCTGCCCACTGTGCCAAGTTTGGTTCACGCGCCGACGCCTCCCAGAAGGCCCGCGTAACCTCAGACTCCTCTGCTGCGATCAACCGCGTCGCGCAGAACACACGCGCCAACGCCTCTCTGAAGGCCCGCGTGGTCCCCGGCACATCTACTGGTGCGAGCGACCGTGTCGCACAGAACGCCCGCGTCAGCGTCTCTCAGGAGACCGCGTGGCAAACACCCTGGTTCTACAAACCAGGAAGTTGTTGGCTTCTCTCTTCCTCCACGGCGCAATCGGAATGCCGAGCGTCGACAGAGAAGACGCGCGCGTCAACACCGGTCGGAAACCGTTGGTTTTCTGACTGGGGTTGAACGCAGCGTACGATCCGATGCCTTGCCCGCACCTCGTCCAGTGCGAGAGGTCCGTGTTTTGCGACCCAAACGCAAGACTCCCCAAGTTGAGCCCTCTGAAGACCAACTTGCCAAACGCCGAAGCGAAGCTTCTGCGTCTTGTCAAACGCAGGAAGCACGCGCCCATAGGCGTGGGGCCCAGCAGCCCACTCTCTCCCAAGTCTCTCTGCTCCAACGCAGCAGACAGCAACGCGAAAGTCGCGTCTCATATCAACAGAGACGCCAGACGCGCGTGACGCAGCCGCGACGCGACGAGCCGCGTTTCTGAAACCTGTGTCCAGGCTGAACAGCACATGACTGTCTCCCGTCGTCGACGTTGCGAGACCAGTCTCTTTAATCCCCCTCCCACAGATTTGAGGGATTATTGACAAGGAAAAGGAGTGCCAATCAGACCACTTCTCCATGCTGCTGTCAACAGCTCATCCAGATGCTCTCTGGATGCCATTGCGAGTTAGGCGTGCACCAGCCGTCTTTAATTAGACAGTTGACCCTGATTCCCCCATCAGCCAAGAGAAGACGCTCCCACAGGAGGAGAACCTTCTCAGATGTTGAATACCCGGAGCTTACTGCAAACATGACTAGCAGAAGCAAGGGAAAACAACTAATGGTCAACTCAGAGGAATCTGACTCTGAACCGGAGGGGGTGTATCAACACACTCGCACCCGGACAGGGGCCATTCCCCCAATTGACTATAATGCCTTAGCCCGCGGCATTAGAATGGGTGGTTCTCACTCCGCTATAGTGGAGTCGCAGGCTTCAAACTCTTCCGTCGAGAGAAGGAGGCTTCCGCCTACATGGCCGGACACTCCTGAGGAGACGACCAGGCGTTTAGAACAGACGCAAGAAGCACCAGATGGATATAATCGCCTCTCAACAGAGATCCATTGACTCCCTCAAGCATATGCTTGAGAAATTGCTTGAAGAAAGAGCGAGATCTCCTCCTAGACGACCGAAGGGGAAAGGGAGAAAGGGAGGAAGCCCACCCTCCGAATCTTCTGACGAGACACGACGATCTACCTCGGATGTGTCCAAGCCCTCGTCGCAGGCAAGAAGCGACCAGACCCGGGAAAGGCTCATGCTAAAAGAATGAGTCAACTGGAGCAGCGCCTCGAGGCCCTTACCAACCGTAAAGGCCTCCAAGAAGCTGGGGTAGTCCGGCCCTATCCGGCCGAGTGGGACTTAGTCCGTACCCTCCTAAGTTCAAGGCTCCAACTCTCCAAGCATTCGACGGGAAGGGGTCACCCAACCAGCACATCTACTACTTCAAATCCCAGACCGAGAATGTGGTAGATAACGATGCCATCCTGGCGCGACTGTTCATCGGCACCTGAAAGGGTTGGCCTTTGAATGGTTCATGAAGCTCCCCGAAGGTTCCATCAAGAACTGGGGCGACTTGGAGAAGCTGTTTCTAAACACGCTTCTTCGAAGATGATTCGGAGGTCACAATGCCTACCCTTTTAGCTACAAAACAGCGAAAGGGAGAGTCCGTTAAGTCTTTCGTAGAAAGATTTCGGAACATGGCACTCCGATGTCCAAGCGGCATGACCCAGGCCACCCTGGTAGAAACATGTCGCCATAATCTCCAAACCTCACTCCTTGCTCAAATAGGAGTTGCTGAAAGCCGCACCTGGAAACAATTAGTCCAGCAAGGTGAACAGGCTGAGGAGATTGTCGCCCGCGTCAGAGCGGAAGAAGGCAAGCCCAGGCCAGAGAGGTCGACAAGGCGTGCACCAGACACAGCCCTCCAAACCAAGCGGAAGGATAATTGGCGACGGAGACCAAATCTCCCACCAAACCTCAAACAGGCAGGGCAAGTGGCTCTTCAAGCCAGCCACGCCCCAACAAGCAGTATTCCTTCAAGGAGGAACACGTCGATTCGCTCTTCAAGCTACTCAACAAGAGCAATCGACTGAAGCTCCCTGAAATTAGACCGCCCGGAGGAGGTCGGCAAGACCGACAATCCCACCTACTGCTTATACCACAGGATGCTCGGACATCCTACCAAAAGCTGCTATGTCTTTAAGGACATCCTTCAAGCTCTGATTGACGCGGAGGTATTAAAACTCCGACCGGAGCAGAAGAAGATGACGGCCAACATGACGTCGATTCTCCAGTTTGGACACGACCCCCGACACCCGTGGGGGTGATCTCTGTCCCGAAAGGAGAACTGAGGGTGGTCAACACAGACCCTCATCAGCAGCAGGAGAAAGGCTTGGTACCCGTCCCTACACCTCGAGGGGAAATCATGTGGGTCCACCCTGACCTCGTCGACGAGCAACAATGGACGACTGTGACCAACAGGAAGTCCAAAGGCAAAGGGAAGGCTTCATCTTGCCATGTGATATGCGCCTCTTCTCGAGAAGCGGACACTGATGTTCCCTCGCTGACTGACTCAGAAGAGGAAACAATAGTCCTGGCCACAGAGCCCAGCCAACCTACGGCAGGGACCCGTTCAGGACAGGCAACTTGAAGCAGTACGGCGAGACAGCAGCGGCTTCTCCGCAACCAGCCGTGGAACCAGCCAAGCCCTCCTCTAAACAGCCTGGGGAGAAGCAGAAAGAAAACTCGGTTTTCTCGAGTTCTTGCGAAAGGTGTAACGGAAGGATCCTCGACACCCTTACCGCTTCGACGTCTTGGCTCAACTAGCCAACATCCCGGCACGCATTACCTTGTATGAGCTCCTGAGGCTATCAAAGTCAACCAGAGAGGCTCTACAAGAAGCTCTGGCAAATGCTGAGGTCTTTATGACCCGCGTGCCAAGGGAGGAAGATGAAGAGGATTGCCTCCACATCCCCAAATGCTCCCTGCATCACCTTCACAACAGATGACATGCAGGTTAAAGGGAAGCATGACCGACCCCTATACTTCACAGGGTATATTGGGTCATCCGAGGTGAACCGCATCCAGGTAGACCCAGGGTCCGCGCTGAGCATCATACCTCGCGGGTTATGCAGTTTCTAGGCATTCCAACCCATCGTCTGAGCCCTACCCAGACGACTATTTACGGGTTCAATGCCAACAGCTCCCGCCCAATGGGGAAGATCAAGCTCAAATGCCAGATCGGGAGCCTCAAGTCAGAAGTGACGTGTTACGTCATTGACGCGCGGACACTTCCTACAACCTGTTGCTGGGACGACCATGGATTCACCGCAATTCCATCGTTCCCTCTACTCTCCACCAAGTCATGAAATACATTGACGAGAGTGGACAGGTCCGAACGTTGATTGCCGAAAGGCATCCGTTAAAGGGGTTGAAAATTATTTCACGGACTCCCTCTTATATCAGGATCCGGAGGAGACTAATGAAACCCACAAACCAGAGGAGCCAGACTCTGGTAATGAAGCTGACGTTGAGCCTGAGAAAGAAGAGTGCCTGTGGGAGTTGGAGCCCATTGTAAAGAGCACTAATAAGCTCGATGTTGATACCACCGACGATGCGGGTGGTTGGTACTAATGAAGATTTAGACTTGCGTATTTCCTGTGTATGTTCCGATTCAATACCGTCGGATACCACTACCGACGTGGACGATGACCTCTGGTCGGCAATAGATGCCTTGACATCTTTGCATGTACCGGTGAAATCATCCTTCGGGACATACCAAGATAATGGTGACGCGCGCAAGAGTCTGTATTCATGGTTCCAGCCGGACGAAAAGGCCAAAGACCAATACTTTTTGGGCGAATCGCGTCTGAACCAATGCCCCACGAAGAATCGGAAGGTGAGGATGAATCCCCTCAGTTCGATCATTATGAACCAAGAACGCTCAAGATGATGAAGCGCATGGGGTATGATCTAACCAACAGGCCTGGGTTGAACTTCGGAAAAGGAAGAAGAACACTGCTTCGATCCTTTGTACCGAAAGGGGAAACCCCTGATTACTATCATCGGACGCGCCGGGGTTGGGCTATATATCAACTCCAGTGCCATCAGCCTCTGATTCGGAGAGACTGTCAAGTCATGACTGCTCATCAGACACGTCGTCGTGGGAATCAGATGTCAGTGTCGGCAACATCTTCAAAGGGCTTTCAGTAAACATGGTTTCGACAAGCCATCTGGAGGATGAAGATGAAGAAATGATCCAATCTGATACAGACCCTGGATCAGACATTTGAATGCTCTTTGGGACATCGCTTTGAACAGCGTGAGCCACCCACAGAAGACAAGGTTGTTCAAGTCAACCTAGGAGATGAAGACAATCCTAAACCCATCTTCTATAAGTGACGGCCTGTCGCCTCCAGAGAAGAAGATTTAATATCTCTTGTACAAGAGTATATAGATGTCTTCGCCTGGAATTATGAGGACATGCCTGGACTTGATCCTCAAGTGGCTATGCATCGCCTCAACATCAATCCGACATGAAGCCGTTAAACAACAGCAGCGACGGTTCCGTCCAGAGATAATGGAGGCAACCAATCAGAAGTCAGGAAGCTTATTGACTCCGGCTTTATCAGGGAGGAACAGCATCCCGACTGGGTAGCAACATCGTCCCCGTCGCCAAGAAGAACGGAAGATCCGGATCTGCATCGACTTCCGTGATCTAAACGAGGCCTGCCCCAAAGACGAATTCCCATTGCCAATCACAGATGTCATGATTGACAATACTTGTGGATTCGAGCGAATGTCCTTTATGGACGGGTTCTCAGGATATAATCAAATCAAGATGTATCCCGATGACGAAAAGCACACCTCCTTCAGGACACCTCTAGGGGTATATTGCTACACCGTCATGCCCTTCGGTCTGAAAATGCGGGGGCAACCTACCAAAGGGCCATGAATGCCATTTTCCATCGGCAGATACGCAAAACGGTGGAATGTTATGTCGACGACATTGCGGTGAAAAGCCGCACTAAAGGTGATCACATAGCAGACCTGAGGGTGGTCTTCGACATCATGCGGGCTCATCAATGAAGATGAACCCCACCAAGTCCTTCCTGGGGGTAGCCAGTGGCAAATTCCTAGGGTTTGTCGTGACTTCCACAGGAATCCATTTGGATCCGGAGAAAGTCCGCGCTATCCAAGAGATGCAACCCCCCAGAAGCCTCAAGGAGCTCAGAGGATTACAAGGACGATTGGCATACATCGCAGATTCATTTCAAATCTCTCCGGGAGATGCCAACCCTTCGCTAAGCTGATGAAGAAGGGCGTTTCGTTCATTTGGGACGACGCTTGCCAGCAAGCATTTGAGGAGATCAAGCACTACCTCACCCAACCACCAGTCCTGGCAGCTCCGGTATCCGGAAAGCCTTTCATGGTGTACGTCCGATCAATGGATCATTCTTTGGGAGCTCTACTAGCTCAGAATGATGAACCAGGGGCGAGAACAAGCAATCTACTACCTAAGTAGAACGATGATCGGAGCGAACATCGGTACAAAACCCGATCGAGAAGGAATGTTTGGCACTGGTGTTCGCCATTCAGAAAATGCGACAACTATCTGGTGGGCCAAACCATAAAGTCATATCCAAAGTCAACCCCCTGAGGTTACTCATGACAAAGCCTTCATCATTGAAACGGCCGACTGGCGAAATGGGCTATATTGTCTCTCAATACGAGATGCACTTCCTACCCCAAAAGCCATTAAAGGAAAAGCGGTGGCGGAATTCTTAGCCGAACACCCAGATCCGAGGGCAGCTAAACTCTACGAGGATCTCCCAGACGAGGTCGCCGAAGCCTGCCTGACCCAGACATTGTTCGAAGGACAAGTATGGCAACTTTTCTTCGAGGTTGCATCAAGAACAAGCCCTAAGGGACAAGCAGTTGCGGGGGTAGGAGTAGTAGTATCGTTCTCCCAAAAAATTATGTGATTCCCGAGCTATCTCGTTAACCGAGCCCTGCTCCAACAATGTGGCAGAATACAAACGCTCTTTGATTGGGATGCAATTCGCCGAGAGATTGGCGTTAAAAATCTCGAGCGCGTACGGTGATTCTAAAACTCAGTCAGCCAAGTTCGCGGAGAGTATGAGGTCAGGCATGAAGATCTAGTACCCTACTACAACGCGACAATCCACATGCCGAGAGGTTTTCAAACTTCTACATCGACCATGTACCGCGCAAGCAAAATGCGCATGCAGATGCACTTGCATCCCTTGTGCCTCCTTAGCTCTTCCAGCGGAGCAATGGAGAAGGTATTAGTCTATAGCCACGACCTATACTGCCCAAAAAGTCCCTCGGAGACTACCAGAGGTCAACGGGAGATCGTGCGGTAAGGAAACACTTGAAGTGTCGACCGATCCAGAACTTAAAGACTGGCGATTCCCTACATTGATTTTGTCTTGTACGGCATCTTTGCCCGAAGACACCAGGGAGGCGGCTGCCATCCGAAGGAAAGCCTCCAAATTATACTACAATGCGATTTCGCGAACATTGTATCGTTAGATCGCATGATGGGATCTGCTCCGGTGCCTCTCATTAAAAAGAAGCCCACGAAGTGTTGAAAGAAGCCCACGATGGTACGTGTGGAGCTCATCAACCTGGCCCGAAGCTGGCAAACCGACTCCAAAGATTGGGTTACTACTGGCCCAAGAGGTTGCCGATGCTGTGCCTATGCCAAAAGATGTCACGCCTGTTCAAATACATGGCGATTTCATCCATCAAGCACCAGGATACCTCCACTCTACGACCTCTACCTGGCCGTTCGAAATGTGGGGGCATGGACGTGGTTGGTCCTATCAGCCCACCATCATCAAAGGGACATCGGTTCATCCTAGCGATAACCGATACTTCTCAAAGTGGGGCGAAGTATCCCTTTGAAAGAGGTGAAATCTTCTAACGTGATCAAGTTCGTGAAAACATCACGTTATTTACCGCTTCGGTGTGCCTCGGCGGATGTCCATGACAATGGACCCCAGTTCATCAGCCAGGCTTTTCAGAGATTCTGCGCCAAGTCAGAATCCAGAGTGTGTCATCAACGG